>CAJNSZ010001065.1:0-36954 GCA_905329745.1 Rotaria sp. Silwood2 | reverse complement strand
AGATGAATTTTACACATATCAGTATGTTGATCGATTGATGAACGATCAAAATTGGAATGAATTAGTAGATTTCATTCATCTTTTTATAGGTGCACATTATGAAACATTAAGGAAACATCAACCAAATGATACTGAAAAACTTGTAAAAAAATATAGATAATCTTGTCACTGTAGTCAACTACTCATGTAGAAAAAGACGAAAAAACAATCTAATTTCAATTAATCTTTTGTTTTTGAATTGAAATCGATTAAAATGACACAATTTTAATCGACTTTTTTAATCGAGAAAAAAGATGATTAAAATCAGATTTTTTCTTCTTTTTTGTTACATGGGAATTATCTGTTCAAATTGTATACTACTTCTTACTTTCTTTCAATCTCTTATTATCTGTTAATCAATTTTAACTTATTATCAATTGTAAATGAACTCTTTAGTTTGTTATTACTTGTTAATTAATTTTAATCATATACATAAAAAATCAGGACTTTTCCAGGAATTTTGACGCAGCACCTCGATTCTTCAGTATCTTTTTTTTTTAGATTGTTCATATTTAGAAATCATGAAGTTGTCATGAAATGTGAATTTTTTTCGTGATAAATCATATTGAAATCAAACTAAATAACACTATTTAGATGCTTTGTCACTCAAAATCACTTACGTAAGACGAATTTGAAATTAATATTTTTGTGTATTCGTCTTGACAAAAGTTGTTTTTTCAACAATAATCATCCACTTACAGGACTAGCTTATGTTAGACAAGAATTTGACTCTTGATGTGGTACATTGTCATGATATTATAGAACATCTATTATATGTACTACTGTCTACATCTATGGATATTATCAGATAAAGTGGTAAATTAATTGAAATGTACTTTCCTAATTCAATATAAGATTATTTGAGAATTTTATCTTTTCAATGAATTTTTATCGCTTAGGTTTTTAATTAATTTTAATCAAGAAGAAAACAGTTGATTTTTTTTTGCTTTTATCGATATTAAATCACATTGATCATTTTAATCAAAAAACAACAAAATTATTTCAGCTCTTTTCCATGACTCTTTTTTTTTGTTCTTGTTTTTTTCTTCATTCTAATTACACGAAGAATATCTTTATGTTCTTGACTGTTTCGAACTATGAATAGATGCCATTTATTGTATAACATCAATTTAAAAAACAAACTTCCTAATATTCAGTAGGCAGTTATTAATATATATTTCAGTATGAAAATGAACAGCAATTCATCTTCCAATAATTGACAAATCAAACGTCTTCGACCATGTTTATATGAATGTTGTTTAAGATGAATAAATTTTCTTTCAGACTAACCAAGGTATTGGTTGATAATTCATTATCAAAAATCTTTTCAATAAATAATAATAAGAATGAATATTATTTAAAATAAATAATAAGTATAATGAAATAATTGATAGAAATCAATCGTTATCTCATTATGTGTATGCGTTGTAAAAGTGAATAACACGGCCAAGTAAATGTATTAGGACTGTCATAAATAACATCGCTCACGTTATAGGAAATGTATCGATGAGATCATCAGCTAGTGAATATGGGTGTCAGTGCCAGTATGAGAAAAAGATCCGCATCCACACTTACATCCTAAAAAGGTAACTATATAATATGTTCTCATTTCATTTTCACTATTTTCTGTGTACTGCGAACGTTTTTGAGTCATAAATGGCATGTAGATGAAAATTTCAACTTTAAACAATAATATCCGCGTAAAAAGAAGAATTCTATAAAAGTGATAAAAAAACGGGTGTAGGTGTGGATGTAAGTCTTCTGCTCATATCCACACTCACATTCACACATCATCACGACTATCTTCTCCTTTCTTTCTGAAACAATATATGTATGGTGGCAGAGAAGCGATGGTTTCCGATTTGAATGTTAAGAAACATGTTTTCTGATCGTCAATAAATCAATGTGTCGCTATTGCATGTGCTTATATTTTGCAAGAGTGCTCTAACTGTGCGTTGATGATGCAGGTGAAAAACATTTGCATGTTATTAATATTCATTAAATTGGTTTATGCAGGTTGAATTGAGATTAGAAAGAAAAAACCTTAGTCGCAATATTGCCTCAGAGAAAAACAGCGATGTTTTAGGTTTTTATCATTCACTTTTTTTGAAAGTTGAAATAAATCAACTGACGATAGTCAACAAAGTGTAATATTCATGGGTTACTTATTAAACTTTTTCTGAAACAAGAGAACTTATCATTGGAGTTTGCACTATGTAAAGGCAAGTGTGTACAGTTGATACGAAGATCAACGGACGTGCAAAACACTTCAATCAGAGAAAAGCTTCTCCATCCACACTTATTTTGTATGTTTCGTCAAGCAGCACGACGTTTTTCCAAACGTGTTCCAGTAATTTTTTTCTTGAGAATTTGGATGATGCATTTTTGTATTTATTATTCTGTTCTGATTAAGGATCTAGATATTGGCTGTTCTTTTTTAAGATTCAATCAAAGGTTCTTTACTAATTCCAGTTCTGTTTGCAAGAACCAGAGTGTTTCGATAATTGCTATGAGTTCTTTAATATATGAAACACAATATTCATAGGTTTGGTTCGATAGCAAATTAATGATTCTTGTGCCTTTTTGAGATACCAAAATATGTGGTCAACATAATACTTTAAATGATCTGCAAAAAAAAACATATCAATGATGAATATAAATATTCAATGATCAGCACTTAACTTGTCAGAAGAATAAAATAAACATCAAATGTTCCTTAGCCATATTTTAAAGAATTCGAAAGGAATGATAGCAGACAACGATCTTTGGATTAACGGCAATCATCTGACGAAAGTTTCATTAAACGAATATGATCGTTCTGCTTATGATTTGGGAGAAAGAGTGCGGGTATGAGTGGAATTGCGGAACATTCGTAGGTAGATAGATGACCATTGGACCCAATCCCGAACTCACACCCATACCCTCATAGTAATGATTAGGTGTTGAACCAAAATGATGTTTTATATGCAAGGTTTATATTTACTTGTAACATTCATCAAGCTGCTTTTTGATTATTAAAACTAATATAAGCAACAACATATCTTTTGACAAACATATCAAGCATTACAAAGCTTTGTCATATAAGCTGAATTCCCTATTTTGATACGAGTAGGAGAGTATGTAGTACGATGTCGCTCAAAACAGTCAACAGCTGCTTTATCGCACTCACAAGTATTCCGATCACATGTTTCTATTCGATCAGTACACTGAATAGCTCTATTTGGTAGTTTTTCCCAGTCATATGTGACTATCTTTGGCGAGCAACCAAAAAGTCTTCCAGAAATGCGATCGTAACACTGATCATGTATTCGACAACAATTATCTGTAGCATCCAGTGCTAATTGACCATGATTACCAGCACCACACCTATTACATACCAAAGGTGATCAAATATTAGAACAATAGTAGACTATTGCACTTACCAACAACCGTAGCCGTTGTAATCGCTAAAATTATATAGCCCTTATATTTGATCATATTACTGAACTGCAAAAGGTTACGTGTCGATGTTGTGGACAATGAAAGAACAGAAAAATACAACAATACAGATAGTACTATTGATATCCAGCAAATCATATTGCCAATACTCATTGTTGACGAATGCGAAACAACAATTGTACTTAGAACTACATAGTACTGAGAAAATTTCATATTTATATTTCTTTTCTAAGCTGTTGAGGGCATATATCTTAAGCTTTTTTGAAATGAATTAGAAAACTAAATATGATACTGCACATATACGTACGTCGTAGTAGAAGGTGCTTAATACCAAGTGCAAATTTCTGTCTTGATGCTAATATCTAATTTCCATTGACATATTTGCGTAGATATCATCTATACAAAGAAAAATATAAAATATTTCTAAATGCCTTATTCACAAAATGCATGATCATCAGGTGGTACTATTAAAACTTATGAAGTATTATCAGTACATTTTATTGGTATCTTCAATGATACGACCTTTTATTCACATCATGAAGAAACTTCTTTTCCACTAGTGTATCGATTATTCATTGAATGACTTAGATTTTTTCATGGAATCAAGTTCAAACTATGTAGATCATAATAAAGATTGAGTAGCATGGACTTGAACATGTCGATGTCGATGAGTGTGAAGAGAAGGCACTTCCTTAAATATAGTCCAACCCTCACACTTTAATTTGGCACGAAAAATTCGAAACAATTTTCATTTTACAAACTCTAAAAATTTTAATGTTCAAGAATAAACATTTGTTGTTTAAAGTATATCCACACCCGCGCACTATTTCCATACTCATAATACGTGTTTAACTTTTACCGAATAATAAATCTTTCCTACAACGATTGAATTTAAATACTTCTCCACACAGTTGTGTTTTCTCACAGGCGAATGCAAATGCCAGAATTCTACTACAAAATCATCTGTTACAACCATTTCGTATTTACTTGACTACGACTAAATAACTAATTCTTTCTTGAATATCAATTTCGATAAAAACATTTATACAAGACAGAGTAAAACAAACTCAAATGTCTTCAATAATTAACTGTCTAATCGAAACATTCACATACAACGATGATGATTTCAAATATATGGCTTCGTAAAAAGCAAAAGAACATTTTTGAAAGACTATGAAGAACTTTTCAATTCAAATCAAATAAAATTCATCCTGTCCAACATAAATGAATCATGCCGTCTATCAATTGAAAAAAGTCAAACTATTCAACTTATTAAGTTGGATGATTATAACGACACATGATAAGAGCAAAAAGGCATTATATAATTTAGGCAACACTACCAAACAATATTATGTAATGTTGATATGGCGTACCTGGTGTGTCGACATGTTGAAAAAGAAGCAAACGAAAAAATAGAATTTTCTGTTTTTATCTCGTGATTTACATGTATTGTCTTCTCTTTTGTTTGTCTTTTATTTCACGTTTGTTTTCTCCTCTTATCTCTAGTGTTGCTTCATTAGATGATATAGGCATAGCTGGGTATACACTGATACATCCTTGCGTCTAAAGAAGAGAACAAAAATTCATCTGGTCAAAGTACACGCTCGTAAATTGTAATTTTTGTTGTTGATCGACTTGACCTTGTGTAAGTACTAGTGATAACAGAAAGGAAAATATCATTGATTGTGGATGGCTGAGGCTCACGAAGCAGTTGCCTTCTCATTTGCTGTTGGTCCCGGAGGTAGAGAATATTCTCTGATTGAAACTAGATAAAACATATATTTCAATGAAAACATTTCCCTTTAGGTTTCAATGTCGATGTGCGCTATGATGTTTTGAAAGATTGGTACTATTCTTGTCTACGTTCTTGGCGATTGGGTTGCCATCGTAGACTGAATTCATTCCACAATTTCTTATATCCAGGTCATCCAATTCGTGGTATAATTTGCTGTGGGGCCGTTCCAGCACTCTACCTCAAAGGCTATGACCCATCTTTCGGTGTTATCGCTTGGCTGGAAGAACACATTTTTCGACGTTACTTTCAATCGAAAAAGGCTACAATTCTTGCTTGTGTCACCTTCGCTGTAGGTGCTTATATTTGTGTCATTCAAATTCGGCAATACACCTTGAAAGCTTTGTTTTCCTATCATGGTTGGATGTATCAAAAGCATGGTCAAGATGTTGATCTGATGTCGAAGATCTGGATGGGTCTCGTCAAATTATTTGTCGGTCGAAATCCATCCTTGTATTCGTGTCAAAGTGTTCTGCCAACCTTACCGTTACCAAGTTTAGCTGACACATTACAACGCTACTTAAGAACAGTTCGACCACTCTACAATGATGAAGAATATCAATGTGTGGAAAAATTAGCGAATCAATTCAAACAAACCACCGGACGTAAATTACAACGATATCTTTGGTTCAAATGGTTCTTCTCAACGAATTATGTGCGTAGTGATTGCATGTTTCTTTTTATTCTAATATTGATTCATACGTTTTAGGTAACGGATTGGTGGGAAAAATTCGTCTACTTTCGTGGTCGATCGCCAATTATGGTGAATAGTAATTTCTATGGTCTCGTAAGTAGTTCATTGAGAAATGGTTGATGTCGAATTGATATAGTTTCTCCAGGATGCAGTCTTTGATCGTCCAACAATGAAACAAACAGCGCGTGCTGCCAATTTAGTCTGTGCGGCATTCAAATATCGTACTGAATTGGAACTTCAACGAATGAAACCGGTGCGAATAATTGATGTTTTCAGGTACTTCTCATCATTATCAATGTTGTTTAGTTGATGGTTCAAAATGTGATTCCACTTTGTTCGAGTCAGTATGAACGACAATTCAACACAGTTCGTATTCCAGGCAAAGACATGGGTAGAAAGCGTTTTTCGAACATTGTAGAATTCATTTTATTTCGAATTTTCCCTAGATCACATCGTACACTATCCCGACAGTCATCATATTGTTGTCTATCACAAAGGTCGTTGGTATCAAGTCTTCATGTATTATAAAGCCAAGCTCTTAGAACCGTGCGAGTTGCAAATGTAAGTTTTAGTCTCACTCCTAGAAGTGAACAAGAATAATTCAAATGTTTGTTCTTCTTAGTCAATTGGATGAGATCATTAGGAATGAGACGCCACCTGCTGATGGCGAAGAACATCTTGCTGCCCTAACCGCCGGTGACCGAACGTTATGGGCTACGGCACGCGAAACATTCTTTCATACTGGCTGCAATCGTTCATCCTTGAAAGCAATCGAAAAAGCAGCTTTCGTTCTCATCTTAGAAGATGCCGAATTCGAAATAGGAAGAGTAAGTTAGATCGAATTTTCTTTTATTTCGGTAAACCATGAACCTCTGACGGAAAAAAAAAACTCTATGCTCGACTATCGATTTATAACGATAGTGAATTCGTTTGGTGACTCCATGAAACGCTGGTAATCATGACTAATTACAAATTACACCGTTCGTCTATTGTCATCCCAAGTAGATACTATCTACATTTTTAGACTCTACTCATGATTCCCTTGTGGTCTAACTTATTTATTCACAATGATAACGATAAGCTATTTTTCTAATCGCGTTGAATCAATTGTCTTTACTATCTAGAAAATGAGCTCCAAATTTGATGACTATGCACGAGCGATGCTTCATGGTAAAGGTTATGATCGTTGGTTCGATAAATCGTTCAATTTTGTTATCAGCAAAAATGCAGTAGTAAGTGTTGTTATTAATAATGATGATTCGTTTGATGGAAGCTCTTTTTCGTTATAGTTTGGTTTCAATGCAGAACATAGTTGGGTATGAAAGATAATGAAATCTCTTCTATAGATCATTCTGATTTTATTTTGTTCACGTTGTGTAGGCTGATGCACCTGTGTGTGGTCACATGACCGAATATGTTCTTTCTGAAGATATACTTGTATTAGGGTAAGTTCTTGGCCCAGCTAATAGTGGAATATGAAATTGAGAAGAGACGATCCATTGGTACTTTTCTATATAGTTACGATGAAAACGGTAATACGCGTGGTATTCCACGTTTCAATGCTCTTCGACCAATCAAACTTGAATGGCGTATTCCGGATGCCGTAAGAAGCACTGTTTTCGAATGATCTATTCACCTTATCTCTCCTGTAATATAATGAAACGATATGTTTTAGTGTAAAAAATTGATCGAACAAAGCGTCTACGAAGCTACGAAATTGTACAATGATGTTGATCTACATGTTTACATTCAAGACTCGTATAGTAAATCAGTTATTTACCAAATAATACTTATTAAACCTCAAAAGTATCTAAGCATCAAAAGTAGCTCTGAAGTGTAGGATTCACTACAAATTTTTAAACAAAGTAGTTCTTCAGAATTTCATCTATAGAATTATGAGAAAACTTAATTTGAAAATGTGAAAAGGATTGAAAAGGAAGCGATCAGTTAACGCTAATGCTAACTTGAATTTCTGATCGGCAGTTTCTTTACAATGAAGTGTTAAACTTAGTTATGATGTTCTGTCTAGGTAAGAATTTTATGAAGAAGTGCAAATTATCTCCAGATGCCTACATTCAAATGGCTCTTCAGTTGGCTCACTATCGTGTAAGAATATTCGAAATAGATGACTAGTCCTGATAAAATCTGTTGTTTCCTCGTTATTTGAATTTAAGGATTCTGGTCACTTCAATTTGACTTATGAGGCATCAATGACACGATTGTTTCGCAATGGTCGTACAGAAACTGTACGATCGTGTTCGATCGAGTCGAGTATTTGGGTAAAGGCCATGAATGATCCGAATATAACTGTATGTGATCTAGAATATTGATCTTTTACACTTGGATTCCCTCTCTCTGTCTCTCTAGAATACTGAGCGCATTCGATTGTTACGTCTTGCATGCGATTATCACCAACAACAGTATCGAGATGCAATGACAGGCAAAGGCATCGATCGACATTTGTTCTCCCTTTATGTTATCTCGAAATATCTCAATTTGGATTCACCATTTCTTCAACAAGTTCTTCAAGAACCATGGAAATTATCCACCAGTCAAGTAAGTGTCTCCTCTCACTCAGATTTTGCTCGTGAAAAAGAACATTCAAATCCGAATCTTCACTCGATTCTCTATAAGAATACATGTTTACAATGATTGATGGCAAAAAAATCGAGGTTTCGGCCAAAAAGTCAGCACGAAGCCGCTCAAAGAGATCACTTGCATTGGTGATGGTTTCAGAGCTGTAAGAAAAATGGGTACCCCTTTTTCTATGTAGCACTCTTATCTCAACATTTACTTTCGTTTTTGGATATTCTTATTGCATGCATGCTTGATGCTATCTGGATTTGACTGTGTCAACAACTTTCTCTCTTTATCAGACACCGGCATACTATGAAAGTCGTCACGCAAGAGCTAATGCAACTAGCTCAGCAGTCAGCGCTGGTGGTGGCTTCGGACCTGTGAGTTGATTTAATATGTGTTAGCAATCAGTGTCACAAATAAAATTCATCTGATTATTCATTTGATCATAGCCCAGAAAAACTCGAATATACTCTAGATATTCAATAAATAATTCTCTGCACAACACCTGCTTAATTTCGCACTGATCTCGTTTGCTACTAGACATCTTTGCTCATTTAATTAGCTACTCAATGTGTTTTTTCTCTTATATATTAACCTGCTTCATTTATTTCAGGTTGCTCACGATGGATATGGTGTCAGTTACATCATAGACGAAGATATTATTTATTTTCACGTATCTTCCCGTCGATCATCGCCTGAAACGGTAATGTCGGTTATTCGACTTCTTCAATCTCTCTCTTGTTTACTCTTCCCTAGGATTCACAACGCTTCGGTACTCAAATTCGCAAAGCATTTACCGATATGCGTGCTCTCTTTGAGGAACAAACAAATCTTGCCTAAAAAAAAAGACCTAGCAGCTATATCATCATTGATGTATGAATTGATTCTTCTGTATTATTCCGTTTCTCCATTTGTACTCAATGTCCTGTTGTATTTATCTAGAGAAAACAAATCAAATTATAATCAATATTCGATAAATTCATTTCAATCATATGCACAAATCAATGCCAATTATTTTTTCTCTTTTTTTTTCTGATTTTCTTTACTCGTTTGATTTGTTGCTTTTTCAATTAAGTTTAAAGTAAAGGATGATAAAACAAAACAAAAGCAATAAATGACTTACTGATTTAGACGCATTATCATTTCATCAGGAAGCACTATGGCTAGGTTGTCCGTTTGATATAATAATACGAAGAGTTGAGTGGTATCTACAATACAATAGCAGACCAGTCGAGCACGTGAAAGGTTTTTGAAAAGCGACTCTATACCAACTAAACGCTTAAAAAGTTTTTTTTTCAGAAAATTTTGAGAGCGTACTGTACGCGAATGTTTTTTCATGCTGAAAAAAAAATACCGAAAGAGTGAAATTTGTTGAAGATGAGGGCAAGGGTTTTCGTTTTCTCTTGAGAAAAAGTAACGAAGTTGTCATGAAACCAGATATTAGAAGATATAAACATCGCAAAATAAGCGGATCACAAGTTAATAAGATATCGAAAAACTCTTTTCATTTCATCCTATGTACAATGCCTTAATAAATACTAGTTTCATCTGGTAAAAAGCATCCAATTGTTGCTTAACTGAAAAATTGTGTTTCATATATTCTACGCTCGTGTCTACTCATCATTTCGCAAGTAGAATAGCCTTTTTCAACACACACACATGTTTCGAAAGAAATAATTAGAGAAGAAAATACTGTGCTTTGAAAGCAATCGAAATGTGGGCATGAACTGCCTTGCAGGCAACACCAAGTGAATTGTAATCTTCAAGGAATTAAAAAAAAACTCTTTCGTCTCTTAGTCAATATGAAGTGACTCGTATCAGTTGAATTAGGGCAGTTCATCGTCGCTATATTCATTAACTTTGTTCTTCGATTCAGATCATTATCTAAACCACCAGATCTTTATCCGAGAAGACTTAAAGTAGAAAGGAGGAGAGGAGATGTCTGTCTTTGACGATCTATATAGAGATACTGCGCAACTATTTTTTGATGAACCTAATATCTTTCATACACGAGTAGACTCAATTTTGTAATGGCTGAACAATATTCTTCAAAAGTGAAAGATTGTTCCGTTTCTAGAAGAAATAATTTTTCCGGAAACTTCATTCATTAAGTTATGTCATTTGCTATAGAGTAAATCCAATGCTCATAAGAGAGAAATCATTCGTCCATTTTTACATTTATAAGCAGAAGTCAAAAAAACTCAAGTTGAATTCGATCATATTACTTTTTCACCGTAAGAAGAATTCACTAGTAGAAATAATTTTTTTCCAGCAGATAGGTAAATATCTGTATTAATAATAATTTGACCAATTCTTGCGTCATATGCAGAAGTTAGCAAGACCTAAGTGGCCTTTCATTTGTTTGCGCAGTCTCTCAAGAGCGAGCGACTGCAAGAAGAAAAATGAGGAAATTTTTAAAGCAAATAGATATCAGCAAGTGGAGGAGAAGTTGTCTTACACTCACGATTCCTAAGTACTTTGTTCACGAAGAAATCGAGTTCGCAAAAATCAAAAATGGTTGGAACTTGTCCTCTGCTAAATTCTATTGTTCATTGCTTGGAGCTACAACTTTTTTTTAGTGAAAACTAGCACGAAGCTGGAGTGTGTGTTGCGTTCTATTTGAAAAACGTTGTTCCAGGAGCTTGTGAGAATCCAGGTCAAATTCACCCTGTCGTATCCGATAAAATTCGATAAGATTTTTCTTTTCCATTTAGATTCATCTCAACAGCAAGAACACTCAGTAAATTTGTTTCTGTTAAAAAAAAATTTTTTACTTCAAGAAATGATTTCTTTTTCTTTCAAACTCATCACAAAGTTGAGATGAACTGATAAGTTGAATGTTTATTTTGAAGAAATCAATTTTTTCTCAGTTAGATTTATTCGAATAACGAGATCAATTCGTAAGTTCAATGTATATTTTTAAAAAATTTTGTTAATATCCACCTGCGCACCGCGATCAATTGATAAATTGAATCTGGATTTTAAAAAAAATCTTTTTGTGTGAAAAAAAGTTGTTGATCCGTGGCCTGGTGAATCTAAGAGAAAATGTACTTTGTCATACACACCACTTCTATTCGATAATTTTTTTCCAGAGAATTCTTTGATTTTATCTGATTATCAATCTGAAATTCGTTTTTTATGTTACTCGATATTTGTTGAAAAAAGTGTGGATGTAGATGAGATGAGCTTTCTATTGAGCCACACTGTGATGATTGTCCGGCAATAAAGCTGGGAACAAAATATGTTAATCATCAAGGTCACTAGTGTTGCTAATTTTTCTACGAACGTAGTGTTCATATTAATAACAAACGACAAAATTATTTTGAAAAACGACTTATTCTTCGTTCAACAACTGAAGATACACATTATTCAAGAGAAGCAGAAAGATCAAACGAAAATATTTTTGGTTATCTTGGTGTTTCTACTCTTTTTCTTATCCTTGGTATTCCTTTATCTAAGTGTTTAGTTTTAGATTACATGGACCTATCACTTCTACATCATATACGTACTATTGTTCTGTATCTTTATTAAAAATATTTAAGACTAAAACAAAGAAATAAGCTCGATGAGCTGTTTTTTATCAACCTGTTTCCCATTCTTTTAACCACAAAATGCGTTCTGCTAAAGATTTTTCGTATTGCAAGGTGTGTACATTTATTTATTGAAACTTTTATTTACACAATGATTATTCTTACAGACCCGTAGAATTGAGAAACATGTTGTTGTACAGTCTACTGTCACTCATTCGACCATGTGTGCCTGTCTAATTAACTGCTCATCTATTACATTATGTAACAGCGATGAGAGGATATTTTTACAAGGGCTTTTTGTAAGTTGGGACATACTTGTTTCATTGGCTATGTGTATATAGGAAAAAATGGTTTTACCTGCATTATGTTTAATTTTAAGGTATATAGTTCGTACTTCAAGTATTAGGATTGATAAATCTGAGGATCGAACACTGTGTATTTATTTTATCTTCCATTATAACAAATTTTCAGCAGTTCTTTAACTTCAACTCCAAACTGTTCCACCACTTGTCATTTTGCAATTTAAAATAGACAAATACATATTTAAGTTCTTCCCTTGATACATGATCAGAGTGTATAAAATTAATTTATTAAGTTTTGCAAATAGACAGAATGTGCAGGATCAAAAGAAAAGGCAGCCAAAAAAATTCATTAAATACTCTAATATTTTTGAATTGTCTTGTTCCTCTTTCTCATAAATATGAAAGAGTATATATCCATTAAATAAAATTTTACCTCTTTGAGATCCCAACTGTATGTATGGTGAATATTTCTGAAATATAATGAATCCTTTTGTATTAAAGTCAGTGCATGTATCTTGTAAACTTGGTGATGATACAGAAGCCTCAGCTAATGAATTAATGACTACTTATATAAAGATCATCAGTTGTTCTATACAGATAACATGCGGTGCAAAAGTCTTTGCACAAATGTCAAGCTCTCTCAGACCGTCTTGCCGACTTCTAAACCAATCAAACATTTTTTTGTTGGAAAGAGCAAAGTCTGAGCTACAAATTTTGTACGAAAGATATTTTTCCACAACGAATCTGAGAAGGAGAAAAAGTAAAAAACCAAATACCTCTAAAAAAGTCCTTGCAACTTCACTATCGAGCAACATCATTTTCTATTTTCTATTAGTTTTTTTTCATCAGAAGAGAAATGAGAAAACACGTTAAATGATGATTTTTGTAGAATAAAGAGTGCTCTTTCCAATGGTATATTGGAAGTTAAATTTACTCTTGGTTTTTGTACCAAAATATATTTTTCTCTGAAAGAGACTAAATAAGTTGGTCGTTCTTACTACCTGGCCGTTTCGCAACGATAAAAAATATTTTTTGAATTATTTTTTTCTGCAAAATTTCTACGATCGGACATATTTCGAACAAATAACGCAAAAAGAATTGAGTTCATGCATGATTTCCGAAGATGATGGCTAATTATCTTGCAAAGTGATAGTTTTTGCAAAAGATTCGATTTTACAAAAAATTTCATGTTTAAAACGATTTTGATTAAAGAGCCAAGTACGGATCTAAAACTTTTATCAATATTGATATCGATAGAGTTTTTGATGCGCTACATTTTGATGTATTTTTTGTTCAAGTTTGATACATGGAGCTCGAAATAATTGAGAAATACAAACTTTTCAAGTTGCCAAAACGTTGCAAGAACTTTTTTAGAGGTATTTGGTTTCTTACTTTTCCTCCTTCTTAGATTCGTTTTGGGAAAATATGTCTGGTACAAAATTTGTAGTTCAGACTTTGCTCTTTCCAACAAAAAAACGTTTGATTGGTTTAGAAGTCGGCAAGACGGTCTGAGAGAGCTTGACATATGTGCAAAGACTTTTGCACCGCATGTTATTTTGGAATGATCGCGTCTTGTATTTAGTTCGTCGGATGACCGTACCTTATATCTGTTGTTAAACTCAGTATTTGGTGTGTCTCTGCTCTTTCGCCCTACACTCTTAAATTTCTACAGAGTAGTGTAAAGATCCTTCCCTAATACTTTTTTTATATATCTTTCATATTTGATTTAAGTTCATCTACTATTTTTTCTTAATAATAGATCGATATACAGTTTTATTTATACGTACTATTCACACATATTACCTTTAACTAAAATAGAATAATCTAGTTCTTTTTTGCTTTAAAGTTCTTCAACTATTCTGACGTTAAATCGTTGATCTACTTTATAGACATTTGTTTAAACGTGTCCTCATAAAAAACAAATTCAATCGTGTTCAATTCGATCTACCTTTTAGAAAACATCGATCGTCAAATTTATTGTTCAGTCGAGAGTCAACTATTTGCAACAAATCTTATTATAATTCTATTTGTATAACATAAAACTACACTTTGTTAAGAGCTAATTAGTATCGAAAGTTGTTTTTTTTTGTAAGTATAAGTCACTAATGGAAGATGTTTGCACTTCCTATGCAAGCAAACGTCAATCAACATAAAGTTAAGAATTGATATTGTCAGTGTAGCTCTGGATTAATTTGAATGTAAGACATTACTACACTGACGCCCGAACAACCCAATCGGAGAAAAAACAGTGTGAAATCATTTTCGCGAGGTAGAGATAAAAGACGAATGTTTTATATTTCAGTTAAAACTGATAGTTGATAAATGTAAATAAAATCGTAAAGGTATATGGGAAAAGTTTTAGGAAGAAATATTTGGGACAATGAGTAGTTTTAGTAACATTTTCATTTCATTTTCACAAAAGTATTATTTTCATACACTAGTTGACTTTATTTCAACTTCGTAAAGAAAAAACTTCGATAACTAAAGAAAGCGATGCAAAATAAATGGGATTCATCGCTGGTAAATTAACGTGAAAACTAAGAATTTTTGCATAACTAAGTTCAATTGTTTTATGTTCGATAAATCTTCTGTTGAAGTTTGATAGTTCTTTGCTAGTATTGCATAAAACATTTCTCGTTTATGATCTAACAATCTTTAGATCTTATTCATTTTATCACAAAGTATATGTTTTATTTTCTTTTTCCCTTAGTTTTTGCGCTTTTTCTATTTGTCTATTAGTCTTCTATTCTTATCTCATTTGCTTAAGTTCGATGATCTTTTAGTTTCTTTCTTTTTTTTTTTATTTTCTTACTTAGATAAAATTGCATTTTATGTAGTATAATAAAACAAATCTGAAGATACGGAGTAACTAAATAAATATGATAAGCAAGAATAATTGTAAAAGAACTTCTCCAAATTTTCTTCCTATAGAATATAATTCTTCATCCTTATTGAAAATGCTAATTAAAGAAGAAATTTAAAACAAAGCTTTGTTGTAAATTAGCAGTCTCCTCAATCCAATGCTAACTTTATAATAGATATGATTACGATTAATAAAGACGAATATTTGTATATATATGAATTTGATCATAGAAGAAGTCGAGTGAAATTAACACGATTTTCATTATGGTTGATCGAATCATTTGATTATTATTTATGTCGATTTTTAAAGACGAATACAACTTTTTCATGTCGATAATTTTCGATGAAATCTTTCTTCAATTGCACGATTTGTTGAAAAAAATGAAAATTAGATTTTCAAAATCATTCGAGAAACATGAAGGTGACTGAACCTAGAAGATAAAGTATGTAATAAAACCAATGATAGTTGTAGACGATTTAACTTGATTTTAATTGTCGATCTTTGTAAAAACAGATAAATATGAGAACACGTTGTTTGATATTGAGATGATGAATTTTTGTCTTGATTATTGATAATAACTTGAAAGAACTAATTTACTTTTCTATGATCTCAAATGTTTCTCATAAGAGAATGTTGGTAGATAGTTTAATAATAGAATAGTTGCTCTAATTCAGCATAAGAATCGACGATCTTGTAGCATTTCAGAAGATTTGTGTAGTTAAATTTGGAAATGTATTGCATATAGTTCATTGTAAGTAGTGTATTTTATGTCAGAGAAAAACCATTGAATAAATTTTGCTTGGAATTTTTTCTATAACATATGCAAAATTCAAATCAAGTTGTATAGATAACAACTTGAATGCAGTTTTAGAAACATCTTTTTTTTTCCTATAAAATAAAGAGAAAAACATCGAATGACAACTTATTGTTTTAAATATAAATATTTTGTAAAAATAAAATAATTATAAATATTTTTTTGTCTAACCTTAAACTCAGTAGAATCAATTATTTAAATCTACTTTGTTTTTTCTTCTTCTGATGTTTCTTATTTTATTAATTAGACATTACCGAAATATTTCGTATTGATTAATTGAATGAATTGTCCATCAATGAAAAACAATCGTCTTTTTATGTTCATATTACCAGAAAAAAGGAACAAGACAAGACAATTTATTTTGTTTTTTTTTTCTTTTGCCAGTTTTTTGTTGCATATGAAACCTTTTCTTTTTTTTTTTTTGTTGATGTGAAAAAGAAAAGCTTACAGCTAATCATCGTTGATATTTATAGTCGTGCAGAAAGATAATAAAGATAAGAAAAGTAAATGAATAAGACAACAAATATATATTTGAATAATGATATGTCGTATTTTTCAAGTGCTGAACTTGTACTGATAATAGTCTTTTATTTCAAGATAATTTCAGCTAAGATATAGAACATTAAAGTTGATGACGATACTCTGACATATTGTGTCACATTATGAAAAAAAGGGTTTTATTCTTTACACAATTCGTAAAGAACATTGGAATGTTTTTTTAAACCTTTTTTGTTCTGAGTAAATATTTCGGAGTTATTTTTAACAAATTCTTATGTAAAGATTTCTGTAAGTTAGGCATGCTTAGCTTGTATTTGAGAGATATCACACGAATCCGGGTAACCGGCGATACCACATAAACGAAACTCCGCATTTATAATGGGTAATTTGGCATATCTTGCATCTAACTCCACTATTCTCACATTCAAATGAAAAAATACAAACAAACTTAATTTTCTATTGAGAAAATGTTTGATAATCGTTCAATAAGGTTTTTTCCTTTTGTAGAGATTTTGAAGGTTTCAACAAAACAAACTTGGCATGACTTTGTAAAATTGTCATTATTTTGAAAATGGATCACTTATTTTATAACTCCAACTTGTGATCTCCTACGAAATTAAAGTTTCATGGATAGAAGTCTCACATAAGAATATGAATTTCATCACCTTTTGATATTATGATGTAGGACATTTTGGCCTCTATGCATCGATATACTTGACAAACAGCTTTGACTATTAATGACGATAAGGACTACATTTGAAAAACTGACACAAAAATATTTTGCCAGGGAATAAAAGATATTTAATTGTTCAACATAAATTCTCTTAGATTGTCGAAACTCATTATATAATATACTATAAACAAAGAATATTAATGAAAAAACAATCAAGTGAAAATATTATTTAAAAATATGAAAGACAAAAATGAAACATATTTAATAAAACAGATCGTAGCGTGTTTCACGATCCCAATGAAAGATTCGCTGACAAATAACGAGGTTCTCTATGTAGTTTGTTAAAATGCTGTGGTGTATACATATAGAAAGCTGTCGAATATGAATACGACAAATAAAAAGTTAGCCAAAAGAAAAACAAATGTCCGAAGAGATTAGATTTCATGAAAAATTTATTTTTATTTTTATTATAGATGTACTTTAATCTTTAAAAATATAATAAAAAAAAAAACTAGCAAAATGTTCGAGCATTGTGTTAAGTATGTTAACGAGAGAAAAATAGATTTTAGTTGACATGAAAAATTTTCGTCATATATTTGAAGAATTCTTATCTCAGTAATAAAGTAATCTATATTTAACAACAAAACAAAGAATCTGTGCTAAACGCTCGATAAATCGATGACTCAATAAAACTCATCAGAATATTTTGAAGCCTGAAGAAAACTATATAAGCAAACGAGTACTAGTTTCATACTAACATTAAAATAGAAAATGGGAGCAAAATCAAACAAAATTTTCGATAATGACAATGTTTCTCAAATGAAAAACGCTGAAGAAAGTCAAAAATGGAAACGTATTCAAAAAAACAATTTCTTGTTTTCTCAGTCATATTTCGTTCATTTAGATATGAATCAAAAAGATCGAATTAAATTCATCACTCTGTTAATATTAAGATTAATTGGTTTACTTGCTTTATTATATTTATTTGTTTGTTCACTTGATTTAATGAGTTCAGCTTTTCGACTTATTGGAGGTTAAATATTATTTTCGAAAAAAAAAGCTCTTTATAAATAAATATTTTTCATTAGGTAAATTAACAGGTAAAGTTTTTGCTGAAGGAGCAATTCTTTCAAATCCTATTGCTGGATTAATGATTGGTTTATNAATGCTTTTTTAACCCCACCCCCCCCCCCCCCCCCCCCACCCACCCACCCATAGCGGTTCCAGAAGAGCCACTGATAAAATAACTTCATAAATAAGGTACTGACCTCTCTAATATGTTAATAATGTGGTCTGATCCACCACACGTCCTGCTCCTAGAGTACAACGGTTCGATAGATTCAGAAATCATACGGTGGAAAAGGGGGATTGAACAATATCGTGAGACTTGAATTTTTTTTTTCTTTGATCACACTATCGAGTGAGCAGAAGCAACATATGTCCTGTGATTTAAAAATAATGGAAAAAAAAGTTGTGAACTGATGAAAATTAATTTCAAAGAGTGTATGAGGATTTTTATACGAATTGGAAAATGAGAGTCTATATTGCTCTGAACCATTTTATAACCTAAGAAGAAATTTAATTCATAATAAATACTATTTCAGCTTCTCATGAGTTGAGGTTTATATTGTATATATTAACTTTGTTCTTGATTGCCCTTCGCTAGCCCAATAGTGGCTACATGGTTAATAGTATGTTTTAGCATGTGTAAATCGTGGAATTATCGTGAAACTTTTGAAACATATTTTATTCATCAATGCACTTCTTCATCAATTAATATTGCACAGAAATTCTAAAGGATCTCTATTGCCTATGAGTAGAGAATATTTTATTTGAAAAATTTCAATTTTTTTTCATTTTTTCAAAATTGTTGATTTTGAAGACCCGATATTTCAATAGCGGAGAAATTAAAAAAATACTCTTTTTACCAAATGATAGCCCATGAAATTTACTATAAAAAAGATTCTTGTCGTTTTTGAATGCGACACTTCCTTAATTTACTGTAATGTTTCTAAAAAATAGCAATTCCAGTTGCCAATGGGGACTAAAGGGTTTTAAACATATTTTCATCGTGTTTTTTTTTGAATTAGTATCGTAATAGATAATATCATTTAGTCTTCTTATTAATGATCATAAAAATCTTACAAATAATGAACAGAATCTTCTTTCAAATATTATTCATGCTTATGATGCAGCAATTATAAGTTTACAAAGAAAAAATAATTTTTTCGAACAGCAATCATTATTATCATCTAAAATACGATAAAATCTATCAATATTAATTGTTATTTTTAAAGTTTTTCTTTCAACCATTTATTCAGCATTCACCATATTATTTCTATACTTCATCAACGGATGCTCGTCAAGCACTTGTATAACACATTTCAGCAACGTTTGATACAATAAAGTTTAATTTTTATCATATGTGGAATACTTTTTTATTTATAGTTTTTATTTTAATATTATCATCTAATTGTTTTATTGTTATTGGGAAAATATGACATCCGCATCAAGTTTAGTGTTTATAATTAATATACAATATAACCAAATTACAATTTTTGGAAAATATTTATATTTTCAATATGAATTTCCTGTAATCTTATGATGGTTTGTTTCTTCTATAAAATATGCTCTTGATGTTCTACAAAATACACAAACGAACAATTTAATATACAACAAAGACATATGATCGAGACGATGATTGAAGAAATAACATATCTAATAACAATTGATAGTCAAAATTCTAAGTATAGCTGAATGAAATGATCAACGGACAGTTAGTGTTATAGTTTCATGATGCTAAAGGAAAACAATCTATTTTATTTTAGGTTCTACTAACATAACTTGAAATATACACAATAAACTGTGATCAACGTCACGATATTTTCAGAGAAACTAATATTGAAAACTTCACTTCTTTTATAAAATACGATCTAAAAGAAGTATTGAAATATAGGGGCAACATTTTGAAACCCTTCTCCCTCCAGGAGAGGCTGTGACAGACATTGTTGACATGTGATGAGAGGCTGTATAAAAATAATGCCTCATTATAGAAAATGAACTACTGTAGTTCCTTATTGCGTTTCTCAAAGATTAAGTAAAAGGATGAGGAAGAAATGTGACATAACATAGATAAAATAAAGCAATCTTCTTGTGATTAGCAACAGCAGTTACATCGTGTTTCATATTTTAATCCTGCAGGGGTTGTATTAATAATTTTCTATTTGTATATGCAATATTTATATCCGGTTTTCATATAAAAAAGAGGAATTTAATGAGAAAAAGAAATTATTGGAATTATATACGCCCGATAACAAGAGTGAAGATTAACAGGAAGTATCAGTAGGATGATTTTGTTCAGATTTTTAACATGTATTCCATAATAGAGCATAGTTTTCTACAAGCTAAGACATCGACCAACATTGCATGACTTAAACTTGTGCTCTTATTATAGTTTTATTATAAGCCTTGGCTGCAAATTCGAGGTTCAATTGTCGTCTAAGCTTGCTTTGGACTTCTGAAATTTTGATAGAAATTCTTCATGCATGTTAAACGAGAATAATAATAAAGACGCCACGCCATACCTTCATTTTTCTAATTAGATTATTTTATGAGAGCAATCTATCTTACTTAAGCATTAAAAACCATTCTTATCATGTACTATTAAATGTCATAATGATCTAAAAATTTTTATTGTACTTATAATTGTTACAATTTCAAAAGATGAATTTTGATCAAAATACTGCAGATATATTTTTCTCTGATAGTATCAAAAAATCTTTGATCAAAACCGGATAATAGAAAATATTTAATACATTCGAAATTCAAATGATAGTTTCCGGTAAATAAGCTAATAGTTTGTCATATTCCTTGACATAAAAAGAATCTATGATTGTTTTACTAAAGAAAAAAGAAATATGTCATAAATTAATACCCTTGTTGGATATTTGTTCCTGGTACCGCCAATATAGCGCACATTATGTCGAACTATCTACCGAAGACTTTAGTTCTCTCGAAAAACATATCATTATTTTTCGAAACAAAAAAGTAAGTCCACATATTTTAACAGACCACATGAAAAAGAGATATTTTACATTTTGTTATCAATTTCAGAAATAATCAAAAGATTTTAAGAAATTTTTTTTTCCAGATAAATAAAATGGTCTATCTAATTCAATAAAAATCAACAATGACCACAAAAAGAAAAGCTGGCGTTCCATTGATCTGTCTTGTATGTGGTGATGTTGCACGTGGAATCAATTTTGATGTCATGACATGTATGTCTTGTAAAGTATTTTTTCGACGACATGTGTTAAAGTTCGATGTAAGTTTGAAAATTTTTATCGTAAGAATTTATATTCTTTTTTTTTTATATCAATTAAAAAGGCTAAACTTCAATGCAAATTTTATAATAATTGTCAAATAACAAGAGAAACGAGAAGTACTTGTTCAGTTTGTCGTTTGAACAAATGTTTTGCACTTGGTATGAATCCACAGTTAATACGTCGTTGGTCCTACAATCAACTTAAATCAAAACATGAAGAACTTTTAAAAATTAAGAATGAACATAAAAGTTGCTTGCCAAAAGTTTGTTGAAATATAGAGTTATTATATTTGAAAAAGTTTTTTATTTTGTTATATAGCCTTTACCACTTAGTCTTCTTAATAATGATCGTTCAAATCTTACAAAAAATGAATGGAATCTTCTTTCGAATGTAATTCATGCTTATGATGAAGCAAATATAATTCCACAAATAAAATATAATCTTGAACAACAATCATCATTACCGCCAAAACTACGATCAAAAGCATCAAAAGCAATCGATATTTTTAGAGTTCTTCTCTCAACACTTCAACCATTTATTGAATGTTCACCATATTTTCATCATCTATCAACTGATACACGTCAAGCACTTGTACAAAATAATTCTGAAATAGCTGGTACATTAAATTCTATTTTTATTATACGTGAAATAAAAGCATTAGATAATATGGCATTTATAGCCAGTTGTATTACTATTTACGGATCCGAAGTTATCAAACATTCTGATCATTTAATAACACGATTAGAACCAAATGGAATACTTGTTAAAATAATGATTTTAATTTTGACATTTTCAACGAATTGTTCAATTGTTAATCCTTATTATTCGAGTTGTATAATGAATTTACCAACTGCATTATCTGTGTTAAATATACAAAATGTACTTGTCACGATGTTGTGGAAATATTTAAATTATCAATATGGTTTTATAGGAGCTGTACGATGTTTTAATTGTTTAATAAAGTGTGTTCTTGATATTCTTTATAGTGCAAATGAAATGAGAAATGTACAACATGAGAAAATGATGGATGGACTTGTTGAAGCAACAAAACGTTCATTGATTAATGAAAATTGAAATATAAAATAACAAACTTATTGTTCAATGTTTAATATTACTGTAATTCGTTGAATATTTTGAATAGAACATTGTAGTTGTAGATTAATGTAAATCAATATTATGGCAATGTGATTCATCTTCATTTTTATTAATCAAATTTATAGATATATATGTATATCAATGGATCTTTTAGATTGAAATCATTCGTATTATAATCCAGCAGATTCATTACTGAAAAAACTTTTTGTTTTTAAATAAAATGTGTCTAACATCAAGTTTGATTTGAGTTCAGCAAACGTTGTCCTGTTATATTTGCTAATAAAACATATTCTCGTCTACATATGGTAAATGCACTCAATTAATTCTGAAGAAAAATTTTGAATAAAACGCTTCTGTAGTTATCAATAAAAAGAATTAGTTTTTGAATGAGTTTTCTCTTGGTAATTATTTTGATTTTTTACTTAAGTTTTCGGACGATAATATTGTTCTTCTTCAGAGAAGAATGTACAAGTTGAAACAGAGAAATTCTGTTTACATATACACATATAGTAAAGTTTCTTTTTTTCTTTCTTTCTTTCTTTTTGTCAAATAGTAGTAACTACTTAGTTAGAATTATCACAGCTGCTTAAACCTATTGATCTTTTTTATGAATGATGGAATATAATACTTTTAATAACGTTCATTCTAACGAAGAAATAAAGCTGCTAATATACCAAACAACAGTTTTCTTTCTGCACATTCCAGGTCTTGCGCATACCTTTTAGAATATGCTATATAAACTAATGAAGTTGATACTGCGACTGAGTTTTTACTTTTTAATCGATATTTTGTCCATGAAAAGAGTTCGATGAGACTAGCATGAGAATTTTTCGAACTAATAAATCATTTATATAGTTTATTGTAAATGTTTCATATCTTGTCGTTGTTCCTATCTTAATATGCAATAACTTCCTAATCATTATATGTCTAATGAAAATTTATATCTTCTGTATGTCATATCAATTTCTGCCATTCAAGTTCTTCTTTCTCTAACAAATGAAACGAAAATAAAATAATTTAGTTCGATGAAAAATAAAATCTGAACTCGATCAGCTAAATTTACAATTCTTGATGAATACATTTCACTAAAGAAAAAGTGTTCACATACGTCTANTTTGACAAGAAGCCATTCGCTCACGCTTAGAAGACTGATTAAACAAATATAAAACCGTATACTAGGAAAACGTATAATATATAATTCGATAAATTTTTATTTAAAGCTTTCTATACGGTATTTATGTGTCACTCCCACTACTTTTGATGTAAGCCCTAAGTATATATATGGGGGCATCCAGTCTGGCGGCCAGACTAGATACCCCCATATATAATCGTGAATCAATACACAAACATAATTTTTAAACTTTAGTTCGTTATTTTTGGTAACCATACTATTGCTTATCGACATAATCGACTCTATTTTGAATCCATTACTAAACAATATGATTATATTTTATCTTATTATACCGATCATATTGGGAATAATTTCGTACACTTTCTATAAGAATCATAATAAAAAAGTTCAATTAACTTCAAATGCTTCTAAATATGATCATGCCATAATCCTTGGTGGCAGTTTTGGAGGAATGGCCACTGCTGCTTATCTATCAAAGTATTTCAAACGTATAACAATTATTGAATCAGATGATGTATTAAATGATACTTTCAACAAATCTACACCCAGTCAAATATTAGATTATCGTTGTCGTCTAGAAAGTCCAACATCAATAGGACGTTCAGGTGTTAGTCAAATCTATCAATTACATGCACTTGAAGGTGAAGGATTTAAAATAATGCACGAGTTATTTCCACATTTAAAAGACAAATTAATAAATGAATATGGTATTCGTACATATTCATTAAAAAATGAATCAAGATTTATTATTGATGGTAATTTACTAAATCAAAATTTAACTAAAGATATTGATTGGTTGGGTATTGATCGTTTTACATTAGAAATAGCTTTAAGAAAAGAATTATGTTTACAATTTGAAAATCAAATTGAATGGAAATGTAATGCAAGAGTAATTCAACTCATTGCTGATCAATCATCCAATACTGTTCAAGGTGTTAAATATAGATTGAAACAAAATACCGGTTTACCATTATTAGATATCTATGGTGATTTTATAATTGATTGTACAGGTCGCAATACATCATCAATAAAATGGTTAAAAGAAAGTTTAAATTTAATTGTACCTAGTGTACAAATGTATTTTGGTTGTGGCTATGTTACGTTTATAGGTGAAAGATTTAAAACAGGCAATCCATTATTAGACTCGAAACATATACTGTGCGCCAATACTAATACACCCGACAATAATGTAGGATGCTATATAACTCCGATACGTACAATAAAAACAGATGATGAAAATTCTCTAGGAACGTTATCAACAATCGCAGTTCATTGTGTCAATGAAGAATATCCACCAAATGATTCTTATGAAAATTTATTAGAATGGATAAAAGAACATCTAAGTAACGAATTCAATTCAATATTAAACTCGACAAAAGTATGTAGCCCATTGGTTCCCTATCGTCGAGCAATCGATGATCGTAAATATGTCGAATTATTAGGCAAAAAATGGCCTCATAATTATATATTATTAGCTGACGCAATGTGTACCTTTAATCCGCAATTTGGACAGGGTATGACACATGCATTTCGACATGCATTAGAATTGAGTAAAATATTTGACGAACGCTGCCATAAATTAGAAAATATTTCTTATATTTTCAACCGACGTGCTTCAAAAATTAGCGAAGAATGTTGGCTTGGTTCTACCACAAGTGACTGGAAATCACCAACATTAAAACTGATAAAAACTAATCAAAATGGTAAAATTGAAACTTATGAACGAGGAGGTGATTCTGATACAACAAAGTGTACTAAACCACAATTACCTTTTATGATCAAATTTATGCAATGGTACAATTATTGGTTTTTTCGCTGTGCATCTAAATCAGAACAACTGTCTACAGATTTTATACATGTTGTCAATCAACATAACAGCCCATTTATATTGATGAAGCCAATCACATTCTTGCAAGTGTGTTATATGGCATTAACTCATCGCTTTGGCTTATCGAAAAACTGATATGCTTAACTGACGAAACCGATTTATTCTTATTTCGAATTTTTTGCATGTTACAGAACTAACCTACGATGCATAAGTGTTCGTAAAAATGTGGAAGTCTCTTGTGTTTCAACGAAAAGAACTAAAATTCAAACTTTTCATTCACAGAAAGATCAAAATATGAGTTGGGTGTGGGATGGGTCTGGATATGTGTATGGATCTATCAAGATCGCTCTCATACCAACACCCACATCTAGATGATCGAATTTCAAGCTGAAGTTCTGAGCATAGATAGACTTGATAGGCATTAAAAACATTCCTCTTATTAAAGATACACCTTTTTTTTGTACTGTGTTTCAAAAGAACTTAATGTAGATACGTTTGTCATAGCTCAAACTTTCGAATGTTTTAGATGCGCAAAAATTGAGTAAAGCGCTCATAACTCAACAATCGAAGACCAGAAAATCAAATCGGCGCAGGCTTTTTTTACTATTCATCATGACCGATCGAATGGTTATAACTTCAAGCAAAAAGCGATCGAACAATAAGAAATGTTTCATCGTCAGATGGTCAAGCACAGCCTGATTGAGTTGCGTATGAAAAAATTTAGTTGACGTGGCTTCGATCGGTGAAGAGGGCTGAGGCTTCCATTTTTTTCTTCGAGTCAAAAGAAAGAACTGATCTATTTGAATCACAAATCTATTATTGATATAACCTTCGACATAGATAGAGTTGGATTTGGAGTTTTATGTGGAACTTTCGATGCTAGAGCTTTCGGTATTGGAAAAAGTGAACAGTAAAACATATATTACGAACGATCAGTTTTTATTAATAAGAAAATCTGTGCCTGAGTATCTTTTATTAACATCAGATTTTGCATAGAAAAATATTAATATTTATCAGATAATATTCGTACAATCAAATTCATTAATGAATATTTAAACGCTTGTCTTTTAACAAAATATGATATCCATGGTTGCATAAAATAGCCAGCTGTAATACCATTAAATATGAATGTCAATAAAAACCCGATTGATTTTGGAATATAAACTTGATGAAATTGACGTTTAAACAGATATTCAATACAAACAGCTAAACCATGTAGAAGGAAAAATATTATTTGATCACCGGAAAATTTTTCAAAAGCTACATAAGTATAGTATTCATGTACAATACCAGAGAACAAGAAAACACACATCGATGAAATACCATTAACAATAAACTTCGGTGAACAAGGCCAATAATAAAGTATAAATTTTGATATTGGTTTAAAGATAATTTCAATCCAAGTATTTTTGAATCTATACAAAGATTAAGTTATTGATGTTCGAAATCTATACTCAATGCGAATGTTATCATAGCATTGAGAAAATTTCAATTTCAATCAGTATTATTTTCATTTAGTCTTAATCCTCATTAATTTTTATTTTCAGAAATGTTAATTGTCATACTTTTTATATCTTCGAAAGATCTTACATGAAAATGTACAGTAGGTCTAAAAAAAAATTATATGTGTAGCTCCTATAGATTTTTTTTTTCTTTTCTTATCTTATATTAAAAACGAACTTAAGAACTCCTATAAGCAATGTTTTATACTACATCACCTGTAGTACATATGCTACTACTGTCAGCTTTATATTTCTTTTCGTCTATGTTTCATTGAAAAATGAGTACAAAACATCTGGGATTTTCATTAAAAATAATGACATGTTCATTCAGTGAGACAAAAAAGTAAAAATTTAGTTCAATTACATTTAGTATTTTGTTGGATATTCTATTCTTATATTAACAGGAATTCAAGTTCTTGTTTTTAGTTTTTGATTTCATTTGATGTTTGTTCATACGATCCTAGATAAAGAAATCAAGGCCATTTCTGACCGTGAAACTTGGGAAAATTGTAGGAAGTTGGAAGCAGGAATTCGATAGCTGACTCTGACCAATTTCAACTGTAGCCAGCAAATTCCTACTTCCAAGGAGTTATATTTAGGATCATTATCATGTATAACAATACATCGTATGATTCCAGTCAGACAGTGGTCCAACTTCTTTTGCCATGGAAACAGCGCAAAATCATGATTGAACTGTCATTATGTTTGACAGTGGGAACTGTGCACTTTTAGTCGAATAAGTCATTCAACGTTCTTCAGACCATAATTTTACTGTTCGAAACGAAAATATTAAATTTTAATTCATCGGACTTACTCATATTTTCTCGCAATCTTACTAGTTTTTTTAGTATTTCTTCAGTGTACGCAAGTTCTTTTCTTTGGTTATTCTTACTCTGATTTGGTTTCACGTGCTCATTTTCGGATTGAATCGATGTGCAATGAAATTGTTCTGATTCTTCTTCAATCTAAACTTTTTTGTTGCAATATCATTTAGTGAGTCACTGTTCTAATAAAATCGTATTACTAGAGTTCTAAGATAACGTTTTTTGGATCCTTCACCTATATTTATTATTCAAGTCTTCCACGAAATAAATTACATATTTTTTTTTCTATCTGAATGAATAAGTTTTTGTTTATATTTCATGAAAACAATGATTAGAAACACAAAATTCAAAATTAATACCATATATACTAGAATTAATGTGCTTCCAGGCACTGCTTATAGGAGTTCCTAAGTTCATTTTTATAAAACAAAACAAAAGAAAGAAAAAAAGCTATGGGGGGTCGACACATAATTATTCGATCCACTGTATAAATCATTTGAAAAATCCATTTTTTTTTGTCAAACCATTGAATGACATATTATAGATGTTTTATTTCAACAATAATTATGGTGAGTAAAGAAAAGAAGTTTGATTTAAATGATGGGTTTACCTCAAAATACTCTTCTATTTGACAAATATGTATAATATAACGAAAGATATTGTATTCAAAAAACAGCATGGAATGATGAGAAAAAAAAAACTTATCCTTATTTTTTTTTTATCACTTACACTTGATGCCATCTTGACCAAAAATCAGCAGGTGATATTGCTCGATACGGTTGTTGAAATAGTTCAGGCATTAATTTAAGTGGTCGATTAAATATTAAACAAAGTACATATCGAAGTATGTCATAATTAAGCGCAAAAAGGAGATATACAATAAAACCACTTGATTGATTAACAATAATTTGTATGAATAAAAATTTTTTATAATATTTTTGATAAAATTCAGTACTAAAAGCTTCATTTATAAAAAAAATAACAAGATCAAATAATAGATAATATTGAATTATTCTACATGATATATATATTAATGATATGAAATGTTTATCATAATGTATAGGTCCACTAAAAATAATTTCTTTTTTCTTTTTCTTTTTCTTTAATTTTTTAATACTTATTGGTAATGTATAAACACGATAATAAAATAATTCATGATGAATATCAAAAAAAGACCATCGATGAAATTCTTTTCGTCGAATTAAAAACCATTCACAAATTTTTTCTGCATAATAAATTCCAAAACTTGCAATACAAGTATTAAATAATGGTATATGACAAAATGGTTGACATGTTGGAATAATAAGAAGATAGATAACAATTGGAATTGTAAGAATCCATTTTGATATTTTTGAAATCGAACGATTAAATATAGAAAGAAGAAAAATTGGAAAATAAAGAGCTGCTAGCGCTAAACTTGTTGGCAAATAGATTTGTTTTACATCATCAATGGTGGAAAGCAAAAGACTATTCAGGTGTAGTAAACAGTCCATGTGTGATTTGATGTTGTTCTTTTTTCTCAAACTAATAAAATAAAAACATAAGAAACAGAAAGAACGAAAAACGTTTTTGCGTCATTGTTATACTTCATAATATTTTTATATGAGAAATGATTGGTGTATTTATCAAATATATCTTTAACGCACTACATGATACTTTTTTCTTTCTTTAGAAACAAAAAACAAAACAAAAAAGAACTTTCTTTACACAAAGACATTGAAATTATTCTTTAAGAAGTTTTGAAATATCAATTAAATAAATAATAATAATACAAAAAAAATATTTTCTAAGCTGATATAAGAACATCTCCATTTTGTAAACGTGTTATTGTCGGTAGATGATGATTTTTTTTTGTATTATCATTATTATCCTTATTATATTTATTTGTTGTTAATAATCCATGATCAATAGATGTATTGACACAAGATAAAGATGGTGATTGTATTTGTAATGGTGCTCGTCGTTGTGTTTTATCAAAACCTTGATAATGTCGATGAAAACGAGGTGATAAATTAGTTTGTGGAAGAATACCATGAATAAATGTTGGTCGTGTTATTAAATAATTTTCATAATGTCTTGAATAATCAGTTGATAAAATTGGTAATTGTTGAAATTGATAAATTTCATTTGAAAAATCTGTTGAAATAGCTGTTGATGTTGATTGTGCAAATGATGATGATGATACTTTATCTTCTGATGATGATAATAAACGACATCGATGTGTTTTAATAAGTATTGTTATTATAGATATAATAAGAATAAAACATAATAGACTAACAATTGTTATTATAATTAAAATAAAAATAAAACTAGTTGTCATTGAATTAGTTTCTTTTCTTGTTGAAGAAAATAAAGTTAACATAGATTTAGTAGTTGATAATAGTAATGATTCATTTCGTATTTTTTCATACATTTTTTGAAATATTGTTAATGGTCGACATTGATTATCATCACAAATAGTTCCTGAAGAAAAAATTCATTAGAATAAAAAATAAAAACAAAATATTATTAATTTACCTGTTGGACATTTTCTTATATTTAATCCAATATTATTTTCATCCTCAAATCGACATATTCCTGTTGGTTCTAATTCACAATCATAAAGTTCATTAATTTTTTTAACTTTACGTGTATATTTTGGACAAATACAATATGATGTTTTACTTTCATCACACCATTGTAAACAACGTTGTGGAAACTTTGTACAATTACTTCGATCTATTGAATCTGTACATATACGTCCTATACCTATTATATCAATTCTAGTTATATTTTCATTTGAACATTGACATGTTTGTGTCATTTGATCACATTGAATAAGATCATTTATAGAATATCTATTAGTACAATCTCCATTTGAATAACATTTTGTTCCAATTGGTTTTTCATAATCTATTTTAAATTTAAATGTTTCATTTGATGCTGTTATATAAACAAGTTGTTTTGAACAATCATATGCTTTACATGAACGAAGTGTTATTTCTCCTAAATATTAAATATGATTTTTTTGATTTTGTAATAAAAATTATTTAAAACGAACCTGGTTGCAAAAAAAGTACCGATTGCATACCGAGATTAGTAACATTAATAACACTCAATTGAGTTGTCATATATTCTGCAATCGATGATGATCTACTTGTATGTTTATGCTGTCGCATAGTATATTGACATTCTGTAAATGTCAGATTAACAGGTTGATGAGAACATTTAAGTAATAAAGGTAAAAGTAACATCCAACGACTACCCAAATTATAAATAAGTGTATTAGTAATTTGATTTTCAGTATTATTATTATTGTTAAATGAATAATGACCAATAAAATCAATTGAATTTGAATTAAAAATATGTGCACCTAATGAAATATAAAGACTCGTATCAAATACACAATCAGCTAATACAACAGATGTACGAATATATGGACATGTAGCCAATATTTGGCTTACTAAAATGAATAAATAAACAAAGAACAATCGAATAAACATGGCATGGCATGTGTATGATAACTATATCCACATCATTATCTAAAAATAAATCAAAAGATCAATCAAAATTCTTTCAATATTATAGTCTATACTATTGGCAGTCACTGTCAATCGTACTAACATATAAATAATAAGCCGACTTGTTACTATGTAGATATGTATTGAATATTTCAATGAAAAAAAAAAAAAAAAGAGCCGTCAACATAATTGGAATCGTATGGGCGTCGCTCTGTCGCACAGTTAGTCTCCCCCTTTTTTATGGCAATCAACAAAGTATCGACGTGGCGACTGTTTCTCATCAAGTGAGCACATAAGTACATGTGAAGAGAACGAAGCGGTTCAATTCTTTTTTTTTTGTGCTTATACGACTGTCGAGACTGACATACAATTTATCGTAGTCGATGCCATACATATATATATATATACATATATATATATAATAACTTTCGTTTACACGTTTCTTAAACATACAAATAATGATTTGAGTTCAGAGTACACTTGAAAAATTATGTATTTTAAATTCAATTAGTTTGTATTAAAATTTATTTGCATCATTTAGTAGAGTCCTTTTAAAATCAACAGATCATAAATAAATCAATATTGGACAGATGGTTGTCAGATTAAATTAAAATATTAATGTATCAAAACACTATGATAATTCAAACCTGATGATGATGACGATGATTATCGAGAACATAGAATAGACCAAATGAATCGACTTATTTCCTAGTATGACTTACACAAAAAGGCAATTCAGTGTTGATTGCTGGATAATCATCTCGAATTTCCGCGTTATTCTCATTCATTCTTTTTTCTTCAATATTTATATGATACATTCATACACGAACAACGGAAAGGGAGGACTCTTGCTCTCTCTATCTCTCGTTTTTTTTTTTTTCTTTCTCTCTCACTTACGTTCAAATACTGTTTGTACAAATTATATGACAGATAATCATTTTGTGCTACATATATGCACGCGCAAGATTACGTTTTTCTTTCTTACCATAGAAAATCAATCATAATTCGTTTTTCCATAATGAAACAAATGTTTTATCTTTTTTTTTAATACCTGTAATGACAATTGAGTATTTGTACATCTGTTCTTTCTCTCTTTTTCTATGTCGCCGATGGCAATAAAAAGAAAAAAACTCAAATGAACAGTACCATTTTGAAGGAAATAATGTCGGTGATTGACAGCTGTGATATTATATGACGACATGAATATACGGTATTATATTGGTGCTTTGTCAGTGATGGCACATCACATTATACGCTCTTTTGCAATAGATGTATCGCCTCAAGACACTTTTCACCCTATAGCCATTGATTATGTAATAAGAACAACAACATTTATGCGAGTGATCACTTCTAATAAGATTGATTTGGAACATGAACAAATAAACATTCCATACGACTCACATATGAGTTTAAAGTTGACATTTAAAAAAAAACTAATATTTATAATTTATATATATATATATATATATATATTAAAATGACCATTGTTGTTTTTTCTTCTATAATACAATTATTTAATAGAAAAGAAATTCATCTCTTTAATGAATTATTATATCATTTTCATCTTATCAGATATGTATGCGTGATTGTTGTTTCATCAAGAATAATCTGAACAAAAACTTCTCATTTCATATTGAATATCAACATCATGTTTTGTTGTTACGCTATAATAATAAAAAAAATACTAATAGTTATCTAAAAGATTCTATGTAATTTGTTTCGGAAAGATATTAAATGATCTTTTTATCATAATATAAAGTAGATATCTTGCTAATCGATATTATTACAACATTTTTCTCTTTTTAGAATATTCGAAATGTCAATGTTAAGAAGCATAGATTATCATTAGGAATGTACAAGAATAATTCGAGTGATTAGCATTTTCTTAAGAAAAAAATCAGTTTCTATAAAACAAAAATTATTAACAATTTTATTTGCTTCGAAAAAAAAGAAGAAGTTGTTCAACAATGATTTTAAAGGCGTAATATAGTAAATCAATTCAAAAACAATTATTAGCTGCATTAACTAAATGATAAAATGAATTCTTTTTTGTTCTAAAAACAAACATTTCATTTTTGACGTCTTCATATTCATTATAAATATTATTTTATTCATTCGCCATCGAAATCAGTACCGAGAATAAGTGCACGTTGATATGCATCAAATTTTTTCAATGATATTTTAGGTAAATCACCAGTAGAACCTAAACAAAAACAAAAAAATAAATAAATAAAATTAAATATCAATTTATATTTTACTAACGTGTTTGTACTAATTCTGTACTCCAATGTGTTAATGTACAATTATTTTCTACTAATAATTTACGTTCTTTTCGAAATTTATCAATTGTATATCCTTGTATAAATGTTGTTGGACTCATACTAACATAAGCAACAATTCTTAAGAAATCTATTGGTTCATTTTCATGTTGTTCTTCAATTGAAAATGCAGGTGTATTACAATGTACAAGACGACTATCCCATAGAACAAGATCACCTGCTTGACATTGAATAAGTTTTCCCATAGCTCGACCTCGATCTAAGACTGGATGATCACGTGGTATCATAATAAAATCTTTTGGTCGACGACCAAGTTCAACTAATTGTGCAAAACGTAAATGTGTATATGGAACAACAACTAATCCACCTGTTGTTTCATTTTGATTAGTTAATGAAACAAATCCTTGTATACAACATCGATTAGGTTTTAATATGGGATTTTGATCAACATGATACCATCCACCTTTAGTTTTCCATTTTGAATCATAACGCCAATCACGAAAAATACCACAACCATCAAATGAAACTAATAATTCATTTGTATTCCATATTTGAGAATAAACTCGTTTTACATTTCGATTCGAACGAATATTCCACATAAAATCAGATTGACCAATACCACAATTATTTACAACACCATGAGATGGAAAACCTGGCCTAAGAAAATTATAAACAAAAAACCATCAGAGAAAATTTCTTGTTTTTTTTTTTTTTTTTTTTCCTTTGCTTACCAATAACTTGACCATGTTGAAGGATCATCACGTCGAATATGACATTCAGGAATAGTTTCAAAAAATTTCCATAATAAATCTTTATTAATATTAATTTCATCTTGTGATAATACATCACTAAAAACTGCATAACCATGTTCATTTAAATAATTAATACCATCATTGACACTTTCATTATTTGTGACTGAAAAACGTGGTGGTACTGATGAATAATCAATACGTAAGCCATTTTTATCAGAACTATATATCGTTGCCATAATACTTTTTATTTTTTATTTTTCGAAAGATAATGAAACTCAATTTACTACGGTATATAAATGAGTAATTTGTTGTTGTGACATTTTTTGTAAGAATTGTGTAATAACGGGCACATGTTTGAAAAAAAAAACATACGAAGTATTTCGCAATAATAGAAATATGTTGGTTGATAAGAAAAGTTTTCTTTTAGTCATTAATATCATGTTAAATATTGAATGAAAAATGAAAAATCTCTAACAGTTTATTGTTATTTTCTAAGGATAATCAATCTTTAGGACAATGGTCTCTCTTATTTATTTTGAAAACAATTTTTACTGACACTCTATTTTTTATTTGCCTTGTTTTTCTTAATTTAACATTATTATTATTTCAGTCATTGATTTATCTGGCAAATAAACTTGCCGTACATGTCCATAATATATCTAGAGCAGGTCTCACGCCTCTTATGTTAATTGTATGACGATTTTGAGAAATCGATACATCACTACCAGAGGTCTCAATGCGCCGGGTCGAGCCAATAAAAACCAGCCCATGGGCTATCAATCTCGGCCCAGCCCAGCCCATAGTTTTTTCTAAAAAACCGGCCCGCCCATGGGTGCCCATGGGCCACTAATCTGACTGATACTTTTCAGACAGACATGTTGAGTTGCCATGTTAACTGAAGTAATTAAGATGCTAAGCACTTCATCGTATGGCGTCACGAGTTTTCTTTCTCTAATTAATTCTTGCTAGGCGTATATATGTCAAGTCGTCATTTTGTGTCAAACGCAACTCAAAAACGGAAAATCTGAAATTTTTCATTGAAACGTTAGGTGAAAGTATCAAGCTGGTACTAATATCAGTTTGTTCCAATCTTCCAAAAAATGTTCTGTTCGTCGCATATAGTCTGCAAAAACGACAAACTAAAATAACTTAGCTGCGATATAACTAAAATGAAGACAGTCACAAAAGTTAGGCGCCACTCTGTTAACTCATATGTAGGAGAGCTTTAAAAGCAGCTAATTACATATAAAGAATCACATGGATAATTAATGAAGAACTTTTACATGTCTGATTTTCAGTTACGATTACGCTTTCATCCGATGATCATTCGCAAAAAAAATTCAGTTTTACCTTGAGAAAGAAGTTTTGATAATTTTCGTTTTGTTTTAAATTCGGCCCCATGGGTACCCATTGAAATTTCGGCCCATGGGCTGGATGGGCCGGGCCGGGTTTGGCCCAGTCCAATCAGACCTCTGCTATAGACGATGAGGAAGCATACGACAAAGTAATTGACTGCATGAAGAGAATAATGAGCTACAAAAAAAGGTGAACATGTATTATCATGTTGGAAAAAGCATTCATGTATGTATTAGCAATTATGACGTTAGACACCAACATTGCGTTTCATTTCAGCTCTATCAGCAATAAGAAAATATATATGTCTAGTGAAATGGATCGCATTTCAGAAGCAACAAGGCGTTTTCATATAAAGTAAAAGTTTGAAAACTGTATCGTGACTGTGAAAGGATCTGCCGAACGCAACTAACTTCAAGCTAATCGTTCAAAACCTTCGATTGAATATGGAAGAACAAATGTTAGTTATATATCATCAACATTTTATCGGAATTATTGAATAAGAATATGCAGAAGTTTGATTTTTCTGGAAATTGGAACTTGCTACCCTGGAATTTTAGTTGTAAGATACTGCAGATTACAATGCACAATTTGCTAGACATGAAAAAAAAATAGTAAATACTTTCTTCAGATATTTTTGAAAAGTTTGATAAGTTTTATCATGTAAAAAAAAAGAAAAGAACATGCTCCGCCATTGTAATACTCAGTGTAATTAATAATGTAAGTGAAATTCTTTGTTCTATTTCGTAGTTACTTATTTAATTTCATCTTTGATACAGACATTCAATAAATAAAATCTGTTCTTGATTTTGCCATAGAAAAATATACATTTATAAAAAGTCTTGCTTAGAAGGAGTGATAATCATCAATAAGAAAGCCATTAGTAACTTCACTAAGATTAGATACATGTCGAATTGTAGGGCGTCCATGAGGGCAATTCTAAATAACAAATTCAGATATTTCAATTAAGTGTATTTGTTTCTTGTTTACCCATGGTTTAGCTAATTGACCAAGATGTTGAACAACATTTATCATTTGTTTTCGTGTTAAATCAGTACCAATCATAATTGACATTCGACAAGCTTTCGATGCAAATACTTTTCGTAATCGAGATGATTCATAGTGTTGTTCTTCTTGACAT
>CAJNSZ010001064.1:0-37003 GCA_905329745.1 Rotaria sp. Silwood2 | reverse complement strand
TTGCACACTCATCGCAAATGACTCAGTAGCAGTTTTGCTTGGAAACTGAATTATCATTTTGGGATCCATCGAACGTAGCGATTGGGCTAATCGAAATGCTTTGACACCTTGAACAATATATTGTCCAGGAAGATTTTGAAAACCGAATGTTTGTGAAAGAAATTTTTCCATTTGAGTGGTTTCAAAATCACATTTACCACTCATTGATCCATTTTTATCCATAGGAGGAAGAGACATTAGATGTTTGAACAGCTGTAGTATTTTCGGATCCTTGGAACGATCAAGACCAAACGCCATAACGGGATATGAGCACATTTGTGATGATGAATCTGCAGGCATGTTGAAGAATAGTTTTGGTGTACGTGTGACAATATCATTGTTTGTTGATGAGTCTCTGGATCCGATATTTCGTATTGGTGCTTCTTCAGACATATCTGGATTTTTTGGTAAATAAGTGTCTGTTTTTTTCGAAGCCATAAGTGCTTCTGTGGATTTTTGATGAGGTCAAGAGATGAAAAGTTAGCTGAGACTATTTTGATTCTAATGGATTCTGTGAGTTCGTTATCACACTCTTCAAATTGATTTCTAAGTCGTCCAATATACGATTGTGTACAGTGAATAAGTTTAGATTTCGAGTGAAGTATATTCGAAAGATTTTTTTTGTGAATACGACAGCGGATTATTCTGTTTTTTTTTTTCGTTAGTCGTCGTACTGCAATTTGAGTTTCTCCACCTGTTGATTCAATATTTGAAAGAGATTTGTTTTTCGATCGAGTAACTTGATTCGACAATATCTTGTCAATATTTCATCGAGTAAAGCATATTTGTTATAATGAAATAGCGTTTTTTGATGTAGTCTAGTTGAGGAGAATATTGTTAACCCAGATAAACGAATCAATTAATACAAGTTTTAAGGACTTTAGTCACAGATGTTATTGCTAGAATAAAAAAAATACTCACTGCTGCTCGTACTAATAGTCATGTAATTTATATATTTCGCAACAAGAATTGCCACACGACTTTTTTCCTTTCTTTTGACGATAAAATGACTGCTTTTGTTGCATTTGATAAGAATGCAAATAAGGGATAAAAAAGCGGAGCAACTTCTCATGTCTGCATTTGCATTTCGTCATTTGTTTTCTTTATTTGTAATGGAGGTTAATTCAAAAGGAGAGAAATACTGAAGAGAAAAATCCTGTAAATGTAGAACAAGACGCTTTATCAATACCAATGTTTAGGATTCATCGATCTCTAGGAAGTAAACATGATACCGAACGAAACAACCATAAATGTTAAAAGCAAATAAGTACCAAGTGACTCATCATGATTGTGGCAACTAGTGTTTCGAAAATATCTCAGCACAAATAAATTGCATAATCTTCATTCTCGTTTGGAAAGATTTCGCCATGAAATTCTCTACAAGAATGGTAATGAGAAATCGGGTTCACGAAAATTGGTCGAACGAAAATTGGTTGATACGAAAATTAGTCGCTACGAAAATTGATCGATACGAAAATTGATCGACGAGAAAAATACTCAAAAAATTCTTGATTAAAAAGAAGAAACAAAAATGTTTCAATAAGGGCAACAACATTGTAAAAAATAAATTAATATTAGTATATGGGCAAAATCAGGCAAAACAGGACATACCCCCTTTCATTTGACTTTGATTTTTGACGCAAGTGTTTTTTCTGAATAAGTTCTTTTAGCATAGACATATGTAAAAATGTTGGCTCTTTCAGATGCTACTTAATAAAAATTAGTTAATTAATTAAGAAGTAATTAGTGAATATCTCTCCAACCGTATAAAGGAAAAATCTAAAAATTTCACGATAGACTCTAGGGCTTGAGCCACGCCTATGGTAAAATTTTTAGCAAGATCGAACTTCAAAAATTTTCCTCATAAAAACCAGCTCTCTACAGATCCTATCAAGTTCCGAAAAGAAAACTTTTGTCTTATCATCATCTCAAGATCCTGAGGAAGAATTCGTACCATTTTAAATTTGTTTTGAACTTTTCATTTAATTATAAGAGCATTTTTTCGTTTGCATATTCGTACTCAGTCACATCGCTAACAAAAGTGTCACATCGCTAACGAAAAGTAAATCGATTTTTTTGCAAAATGTATGCGTACTCCAAAAAAACTTCAAGTACGGATTTTACACCCCTATGAGTTGTCTACAGAATGTACCATTTAGTTTTCAAAAATGTTATACTAGTTCGAAGTTTTTTTAAATTAAAATGCATGAAGTGGAAACTGATGTCCTTTTTTGTGTCACGTCGCTAACGCTAATTTTGTAGTAATAACTCCTCTCAACAAAGGCCTCGAGGGCTGATTTTTTCAGAGTATCTAGAGTAACTTACCTTACATATAACATATAAAAATTAGCTCTTGGGAAGTTCATTATCCCAAGATATACGCGTTGCAATTTTACGAAGTCACGTAGCTAACAAATGATTTTGCCCATATAATCTGTCGCTGGTACTTTTAATATATTTGTTGTAGTACTCTGTCCAAGTAAAGTGGACTCCAACCTCTTTCCAGAACAGTTGGTTTTAAGCAGAAGAAAACATGAAAATAAAAAAGGGTGCGATTGTTGGAATGGATCCTCTTGAACCGTATCGCGCACTACAATTTACACAAACTCTGGCACTCACATCTGCAGTTGCACCAATGCTGAAAATGACACCACACTCTCAAAAAGCCTTTTTCACCATTCCACTACTCTATCAGAATTAGTTTCGATACAATTTCATGAAAATACAGGAGTCTAACAATTTTAATTTTAAAAAGGAATTCTAGTTCATATGCTGCATGTACTAGAACAAAAATCTGTTGTAGTGATGGACATTTTACTAATGGCGTCTTCCATTTTCTTCTTGTAATGCTTTGTCTGATTCGTCGTATTCGAAGTTTTTATTTTTATTTTTTTTATCAATAATGTTTCGACTATTTTTCGTGTCAATCAATTTTTGTAGTGACTAGTTTTCGTATCGACCAATTTTCTTCGGCCAATTTTCGCTTTCCCGCATAGATTCAACCTATCTTTACATTATAAATCCAAATAGAGGTCCACTCGAGAATATTAGCTTACAACCATATACTGTTCTAATTACGTACCACTTATGAGATGGAATGAGAGACAACGGCTGCAATTTATTCTTCAAAGTTTGAGGATAATATGACGAGACCTAGATTAACGATTGACTCCTTATTGTTTTTCCCTATGTTGTTCTTTACGATTTCGAAAGTTTAGTTCTGCTCCGTTTTTAAGATTTCAATAAAATACACTGAAAATTCGAAGAGATTTTGGTTAATCATTGTTATGAACTGTTTTAAACAATTATAACACAAAGATATTCTCAATTTTCTCGACGCGCCCATCAGCACTTTCTCGATCAATCTATGGCTATTTTCATTAAGTAATTAATGCAAAGATCGAAAAGTATCATTCGAGAGTTTCTTTTGTCTTTATATTGTAGTAGGGTGTGGGTGTGGGCGTGGGTGTCGGTGTTATTCTTTTCTTACCCATTCACAAACCCACACCCACACCCGTATTTGGAGTATACATTTATCTAAAATTTCGTTTTTTTTTCAGAAAAAAAAATCGTGTCTTTTTAGCAGTCGATGACAGAAAAGGATTAAAAACTTTGTCAAAAATGGGGTGCCCAATAAAAAACTACAGCGTTTCTGAAAGAGGAGAACTTGGGCTATCTTCCCAAGCATTTATCTCAATTTCGATTTTTCTGACGAAAATTGACTCTTTTGAGGGGGGGGGGGGGGGCCTTAGCATCACACAAATTCAAGATTTTTGGTGAGGTGCATGATAAACACTTTGACTCGCTATAATGGATTATGGGGTGTGGGCGTGTAGTTCTCTTTTCACCCACATCCAGACCCACGTCCTATCCAATTTCGATGGGTTGATATATTGAAGAGACAAATTGAAAAAACGTGATTTCATTACATTTTGACAGGTCGAAATAAGATCACGTGATCAGTCGAGTTTCCTCTCTCCTCTAATGTCCGCTCCAGAATAAAAAAAGGGGTGGGTGTACGTTTAATGGCTCGGCAAGGGCAGTAGCTAGCGATCTGCAGCTGTCAGAAATCGACAGAGGAGACTTTGAAATGTATTTTTCTCTGATATTATATAAGATAAAATTATTTTGAAATCTATCATATTTGCAAAATATTTAAAAAATGTTCGGTTTCGATGTAATTTTGACATTGATATGTGATTCAGATAGAGAGACTTCCGATCTATAGCTCAAGAAACGAGTCAATCTGATTATCTTCTCACGTCTCTATGTTGAGAAAACCCAATCGCGTATCTATTAGGTCAAATTATAGAGAATTCTTTTGATTTTTAGCAAATTTTATGATTTCTTTCATCGAAATCTCTGTGAAGAGGGACATCTTTTTCATGCATTTTTTGTATGTTTTCCAAAGATGATGGATTTTAAAATAATTTTATCTTATATAATATCAGAGAAAAATATGTTCGAAAGTCTTCTCTGTCGATTTCTTGAGCGTACATCCACCCCTGTTTAATTCTAGCGCGAATATTAGATGATTTCCGAACCGCCTCTATTGACGTCAATTTACTCAGGAACCTAAGAAGCCAAATTGATGTTGATCTTGTCGAATGTTTCTACAATGAAACATGATTAAGAATTGATATTCAGAGTTAATTTTAAATATTCGCCTATTGTGATGTATTTATATAGTTTGTTTATGGTTAATTAATATTTAATCATATGTTGAAATAAAAAAAAAGATTGATACATACGATGATGAAATGGTTGAATATCATTTATAATTGATGAAGAATTAATTGATGAACCGTTTTCGTTGGAATAATTAACACTTGGTACACTATCATGATGAGGATCTTCTAATTTCCAAAACTTTTATTCGAACTTCATCTTCACTTTAAAACAAAAAAAAAGAGAAAATAGAAATTTAAATAAATAAAAAAAAGATGTTTTACCAGTAACAGTCATAACCCTTCCTGGCATATCAGATTTAATTGTAATTGTAAGTGAAGCATTAGTATCTTGTTTTATATTTTCAATAGTTGAACCACCTTTTCCAATAATAACTCCAGCTGTTGTATTTGGAATCATTTATTTAATTTGATGTGATCGTATAAGATCACTTGGAAAACTTTCTTTTATTTTATCTGATAAAAATTCATAAGTAGATAATTCATTTGTAGTTGTTCCAACAACCAGACAAGCACGTTTTTCTGTTCCAGGAAAATAATCCATTTAATTTAATTTAATATTAACTTAATTTTAAATTGAAAAACCTAAAAACTTACTCCTGCTTTAAACATTTTCATTTTCGTATTTGTTTCTTTTTGTAGAGGAACAATTCTTTCTTCACCTTTTCCAATAACAGCGTTTGAGTGTAGGTGTTGTTTTTATTTTCAAGCACATCCACACCTACACCCTCAAGCAAAGCGGCAACTAAATTTTAATGATCTTATTGTTTTAAATATTTCAAATCTTGACACCAAAACAACTGTAACAAATTGTGATTTTTCGGGAAGCTATTTTTGTAAACAAATAAAAAATTAACACTCAAGGATAGAAAAAGAAATTTCTTCTATCTACTCTTGAATATTTCATTTTTTGCATTTGAATAAATATTTTCTAATTTTGTGTTCTTGAGGCCATCGCAATAGAAAATATAGACATTCGGTGCCTACGTCTAGAAATTAAAATGAATGGCAACCTTATTGAGAAATATGGTGACCATATTTGAAAATTCAATCAACATATAGAAAAATATATAATGAACAAAGACCAAGTTTGAACAAAACAAGTGCGTCTTCATTATCATTTGATCGCGCAAAAAATGAAGTACCAATGAAAATTCATTGAAATCCAATGTTTTTAACAGAGAACGCCACAGGATCCATATCCTCAAGGATCTGTAATATTCTGCAGTGCACGATGCAAAACGTGTTGGATACTATTTGAGCCCTATAGGATACTCATGCAACCTAATTGATCGTGATTCAATAAAGCTCTGATTTAGTAATAAAATTCTTGGTAATTTTCAATTATTTTCAATATAATTAAGAAGAGTAGCTGTGATACTAGCAAATAGGGCTTAGGTAAAAAGAATATTAAGCTCCATTGGATTGACATTTACACTAAGATCTACGTATTTATTAAGAAGTGAAACTGATCAGATATTTTTTATTCACTCATAGAATAAATTGAAAAATCAATAAAAAGATAATTTGTTCTCTTTGTTCATCTGTGTTATATTGATAACATGTTAAATCCTATATACAGGGTGTTCCAAAAGTCCCTGAGAAAAGTGTTTTTCGTTTCATTTCACTATTGACTAGACTTCGCTGAGTAATTTTTTTTTTGGATAATAGATAAATGTACAGAGTTTTTATTTCTAAAGACAAATTTCAAAAGCATTGTTGAAAGCTAAGACCTTTAGCCAAAATACAAAAGTTTAGCCTCTTTTGTTTTTCTCGAAAAGAATTACATAACATTTCTCTTTTTACTACTTTAAGTTGTTGGTTGATTCGAATCTTTAAATTGCCGAATACTTGAATCGTCTTTTTACAGAAATTTATTTTGGTAGTTCTTTACAAAAACGAGATGAATAATACTAAATCAAAATTCAAGCAATCCAAAAGCACATTATCTATGAATATTTCTAGAAAGAGAAAACAGGCTAAATTTTTGTCTTTCGGCTAAGTTCTTAGCTTTCAACAATGCTTTTAAAAATTGCCTTTAGAAATAAAAACTCTGTGCATTTATCTATTATCCGAAAAAAAAATACTCAGTGAAGTCTAGTCAATAGTGAAATGAAACGAAAACACTTTTCTCAGAGACTTTTGGAACACCCTGTATTTATTTGTTTTATTAGTGTTTTGTTCACAGTATGTGTGTCAATTATTTGTTTTTATTGTTCTTTTCACTTGTGTTGTAAAGCATGTCATAAGAATTAATTGAATGTCTATATTGTCAATGATTTTTGTCCGAATCAAGGTGGCCAGATAAAAAAATTCAAAATCAGAAAAAAAAGTTCAAAAATCAGAAAATGATCAGAAAATTTCCCCATCAAAATCAGAAAAAAAATCAGAAAGCAGATTCGAATGCGGCAAGTAGACAAACATGTTTCGTTCAACATATAATTTATGCCCTGATTTAGTTTGGTTTATTGGTAGATGATAAACAAAAAAACAATAACAATATTTGACAGTAAAATAAAATATATATACATTGAAACTAAATATCGTATGCTTCAATTATCACATATACGTTGCTTTTTTCGTTTGTTCGAATTTTTCTAAGAACTGGTTGTGAGAGAACGTAATCGTGAAAATAACTGCACTTATGTTCACAATTTGTTCGAAGCTTCAATTCTGCAGACACAAGCTATACATCCATTTTGTTTCTATAATCAGTCCATGAATGTTTCATCTTGCTAAAAATAGGTTCGATGAAAGCATTTGAGCGTCCGTCCTGTCTCTCTCTCTCTCTTGCTGTGTTATTATCATATTCTATCTTCTTTCTATTCCTCAGTGGTCATTTCTTTCTTCCTTGTGCATCTGTTCATAACGATGTTGCCTCATTCTCTATTCATTTTCTATTAGTCAACTCTTTCGTCAACGGTGTATCTTTTTCTCTCGTCAACGTTGTATATTTTTCTCTCTCTCTCGTGGCCGATGTATATAAAAGGAGTGAACGTAGACGAAATAAAGGAACAGTTAGAATTGAAAGATAGCACAACACGTGTTGTTACAATTGTCATGTAGTAGGATCTCGTTAATCCGAAGTAAATAAAGAGAAGAATAGTTCATCGATGTATGTTTCAGCTCAGAATATTTACGTTCTTTGATCTTTTATTTGCTGAAATCAGTCCATTTGTTGAACTATATTATCGATTTATGTAGATAGATGTTATGTGGTTATGTCCTGTCAATAGTAATAATTCGGGCATTCACATGAGAATGAACTAGCACGTTTGAAATAGCAGAAATGAAAAGCAGAAAGCCATCAGAAAAAGTGTTCAAAATCAGAAAATTTCTGAAAAATCAGAAGATCTGCCCAGCCTGGTTCGAATAGTACGTCTATAATATTTAATATCATACCTAATATACAAGCAACTTGTTGTGCCAAGGGACATATTATTCAGACAAGAGAAGACAAATTGAGATCGCACTAAGCGATGGACATCCTTTTATATGGCATGAGATGAGAGAACATACTCCTTTGACAAGATGAAATACTCCAATGCATAACAAGCGATGAACGTTCTTTTCTATGACATGCGGTCAAGGAGCATATTAAGTAGATATAATAGGCTAATCGAATTGGCAACACTCAAGCAATGCCCTTCGATATGGCAAAGATCAGAAGNTAGCAAATTTTACGATTTTTTCATCGAAATCTCTGTGAAGAGGGACATCTTTTTCGTGCATTTTTTGTATGTTTTCCAAAGATGAAGGATTTTAAAATAATTTTATCTTATATAATATCAGAGAAAAATATGTCCAAAAGTCTTCTCTGTCGATTTCTTGAGCGTACATTCATCCCTGCTTAATTCTAGCGCGAATATTAGATGATTTCCGAACCGCCTCTTGTTCCGTTCAAAAATTATACGCCTTACACTGATGGTTAAAAACGCTTGAAACACCTTTTTTTGGCTAGTTTTTTAAGTTTTCATAATGCGATATCTATAGGTTTTCGATCATTTTGAATTAAAAAGAAACTTTTCGCATTGTAACAAAGTCATTCTTTGTCATGTAAAATCAGTGCTAATTATATTACACAACAGATTTAATATCTTCGTCGCAAACTATAATAATATAACATAGTCCTACATGTTGAATATCTCTTAAATATGTCTGATTGAATCAGAGGCACTTCTATTTTGATACTGATGTCGCATAAAATTTTCTTTTCTGTCGAATTATCACTGACAGCGTGCCACCTAGAAAAAGTTGTCTTTTATGTACAGACAAAAGCACGAGCCATGTAATGATTGGAGATGGTTTTTTATCTTCTCGCTGTATTAGCCGTATAAATTGATATTTTTGCTGCACAATTCAAAGAAAATAAAAGCAACGCATTGTTTATATAATTCAAGCGAATTTCATCTATCGATAAGATGTCTACGGGTCATAATTTCTCGCGTGACGCGAAGCAAATGATGTTTAATATGATCAAATTTGTAGAACTTGAAAAAGATGATTGCCTAATTTCATTGAATAATGTAAATGATCGTATTAAATCTATTCTTGGTATTTCAATGTCATCAGTCGAAAGACTGAAGAGAGAAATGGGAGAACAGAAAAGAGAGATGTTAGAAAAACAAAACGAATTGATTGAATTCCAAAAAGAAGTGGGATCAAGAAAAACAAGATAAAGAAGATGCGGCGATTCGAGCTACTCTTTGACTTCGAAATCCACGTACCAGATCATCATCATCATCAACATCATCATCTTCGTCAGTTACTGCGGCATCCAATTTCACTGTGACAATATTTATGCATGTTGCTAAATCATCACGAAAACATGGTTATTTCGGTCGTTCTTCTATCCTTTTGGTAGAAAGTCAAAAAGAAAATGTTCGGTAGGCACACTCACCAGAATAAACTATTTAATATATGTACACTGTTTATAGTTACCATGTTCATCGGATGTTGACTGAGCGGATCTACTCAACCGTCAATAAAGTTCTTACTCGAATTTTGAGTGACGATCCTGATTTTCCGATTCGTTCGACATCGTCGTTATAGCGGTGGATGAAAAAATTAGGTTTTGAGTATAAAAGAACACCGAGAATTGTTGTTCCTCTCGATTCTTTGTTTTACATCGCAGCTCGTACACGTTACTTTTCGAAAATCAATGAACTAGGAAACAATGGAAGAGTCTTTTTTTGGCATGATGAAACGTGGTGTAATCAAAACGAAGAAAAAACCTTCGTGTGAACTGATAGAGATACTGGTACTGGTCGTTTACGACAGAGTAGTGGCAAATGTACAATTTCTCTTTCTTAAAAGCTATCTATATTTCTTTTTTCTTCACAGGTTCACGTCTTGTTATTTCTGCGTTGATGGATAATTCAGGTTTTCATAGATTATCTACTGATATATTTGAATCCATTGAAAATAATCGTATGGACTGATCACATTTTTTGGCATGGATTGATCGTACTGCTTCTGTTGTTCGGAAAGAATTCGCTAATAATCACTTGTTTTTATCTCTATTGTTACGTTTGAGCTTAGGAATATATACTAAAATCATTTTGGTAGATGATAATGCTCCATGGCATAATCAACTTACAAATGATACAATACCAGCAGAAAGATCGTGGCGGAAAGAATATAGTATACAATGGCTCAATGCTCATAATATAGATGTTCCTGTTAAAGCTGTCAAAGCTGAATTACTTGACATTGCTATGAAAAATCTACCCGGAAAACGATATGAAACTGATGAAGCAGCTAAGAAATACAATGTTGATATGTTGTGGTAAGGCGTTAACTTTATAACTGTCTTCGATCTTATACATAGTTTTTACAGTTTGCCTATTAAACATTGTTTGCTCAATCCGGTGGAGTTGGCATGGGCAAATCTGAAGCAGTATGTACGAGATAACAATGTTAATTTTCGTCTAAGTGATATTCGACATTTAGTACAAGAATGGATGTTGAACATGACAATGGCTACAGTTACGGCTTACTTCAACCACGTTTACTATCTTGAGGAAATGTTCAAGAAATCTGATGCCTTCACAGAACAACTCAAGGAAGACTTATTAGATGATGATAATGATGATGAACTGGATTCCGAGATTGAACAGATGACCGATTAATAAAAAAAAAAATTTTTTTGTTACCAGCTATTGATTGGAGAATAACTACATATCTAATCCAATATACTAAAGAGATATTCAACGTGTAGGACTATGTTATATCATTACAGTTTGCGATGAAGATATTAAATCTGTGATGTAATACAATTAGCACTGATTTTACGTGACAAAGAATGACTTTGTTACAACGCGAAAAGTTTTTTTTTTGATTCAGAATGATCGAAAACCTATAGACATCGCGTTATGAAAACTTAAAAAACTAGCTAAAAAAGGGTGTTTCAAGCGTTTTTTAACCATCAGTGTGAGGCGTATAATTTTGAACGAAACAAAATAAAAATTTCGAATTTATGTAAAATTGTAGATCTTGACCTGGCGAATATAATGCACTAATTACAATTGAAATTTCATACAACTTTCATAGCACCTTAAATACTTCTTTGCATTTTATTGACTGCTCATCAGAATTATAAGATGACTTTTTTAACCATCTATAGAAAGATGCAGCATGCTCGCCTCTATCAAATGATGAAAATCGCAGACTGATAGTTATTTCCATTCAAAAGTTATTCAAAAAACAATCAGCCTTCTTCTATTTTGAAATGGATAATAGATAAGTCAAAAGTTTATACGATAAATATATTAGTGGAATACAAGTATTGTCGGAACAACGATAAAAGTACTTGCAGCTTACTTCGAAACTCAGGATCCATCCGGATAATACAATTGGTGCATGAATTCAACCTATCTTTACATTATAAATTCAAATAGAGGTCCACTCGAGAATATTAGTTTACAGCCATATACTGTTCTAATTAAGCACCGGTTATGAGATGGAATGAGAGATAACGGCTGCAATTTATTCTTCAAATTTTGAGGATAATATGACGAGACGTAGACTAACGATTTACTCCTTATTGTTTTTCCCTATGTTGTTCTTTATGATTTAGATAGCTCTGCTCCGTTTTTGAGATTTTAATAAATACAGTGAAAATTCAAAGATATTTTGGTTAATCATTGTTATGAACTTTTTTAAACAATTATAACACAAAGATATTCTCAATTTTCTCGACGCGCCCGTCAGCATTTTCTCGATCAATCTATGGCTATTTTCATTAAGTAATTAATGCAAAGATCGAAAAATATCATTCGAGAGTTTCTTTTGTCTTGATATTGCAGTACAATAATTTGTGTTGCTATTCTCCTTTGAAGCCAGTTTAACTTCTCACAAATAGCAGTGTAATCATCTTCGTATTGTCTTGGTCACAGTCATTCAAACTATTTGGTTCCAACTACAGGCGTTGAGTTCTCTTCGCATATGCACCTCGCTTTCCGCAACGGCAATTCATGATTATTAGTCTTATGAGTTTTACTTTCATCCTCGTGTTTTATTGGTGTGGGTGCGAGTATGTGTGGAGTATTGGTATTGCTGTGGCTGTGTCTGTGGATATTAAAAAAAGTTGGCATTCACACCCACATCGTGTTAATCAACCATATACACCACTGTTGGTTTACTGTGGAAATATTTTCATATTGTTAATTTCTGTTGGATTCACAAAGCAGCATAAAGCTTCCAATGTCACACATATATTTGCCAGTCACTTGAAGGTGAAATAGATACACCGAGAAAAACAAGCTGAAAAACGGTGTTTAACCTATTTTATGTAATTTTGACACTTCTCAAGAATTTTATCCTGCTTTAGCAATATTTCAAAACAAGCTTCATGAAACAATCAATAAAATAAATTCATCAATATCTCAAACTTTCGGTGAATATAGAAAATTCATAAGAGAAACTCGATGATAATCTATGTATTCATCGAAATTCGGATCATCGATTAACATCACACAAATTCAGGATTTTTGGTGAGGTTCATGATAAACAGTGTCACCCGCTATAATGGATAATGGGGTATGGGTGTCTAGTTCTCCTTTCACCCACATCCACGCCCGCCCACACCCTATCCAATTTAAATGGGTTGAAATATTGAAGAGACAAAGTGAAAAAATGTGATTTCGTCACATTGGGACAGGCAGAAATACGATCACGTGATCAATCGAGTTTCCTCTTTCCTCTAATGTCCGCGCCAGAATAAAAAAGGGTGGATGTACACTTAATAGCTCGGCAAAGGCAATAGCTAGCGATCTACGGCTATCATCTTTGCAAAATATTTAAAAAATGTTCGGTTTCGATGCAATTTTGATATTGATATGTGATCCAGATAGAGAGACTTCCGATCTATAGCTCAAGGAACGAGTCAATCTAATTATCTTCTCACGTCTCTATGTTGAGAAAACCCAATCGGGTATCTATTAGGTCAAATTGTAGAGAATTCTTTTGGGTTTTTAGCAAATTTTACGATTTTTTCATCGAAATCTCTGTGAAGAGGGACATCTTTTTCGTGCATTTTTTGTATGTTTTCCAAAGATGAAGGATTTTAAAATAATTTTATCTTATATAATATCAGAGAAAAATATGTCCAAAAGTCTTCTCTGTCGATTTCTTGAGCGTACATTCATCCCTGCTTAATTCTAGCGCGAATATTAGATGATTTCCGAACCGCCTCTATTGACTTCAATTTACTCAGGAACCTAAGAAGCCAAATTGATGTCGATCTTATCGAATGTTTCTACAATGAAATATGATTAAGAATTGATATTTAGTCTTAATTTTAAATATTCGTCTATTGTGATATATTTATGTAGTTTGTTTACGGTTAATTAATATTTAAGCATATGTTGAAATAAAAAGAAAAGATTGATACACATGATGATGAAATGGTTGAATATCATTCATAATTGATGAAGAATTAATTGATGAACCGTTTTCATTGAAATAATTAACACTTGGTACACTATCATGATGAGGATCTTCTAATTTCCAAAGCTTTTATTCGAACTTCATCTTCACCTTATAACAAAAAAAAGAGACAATAGAAATTTAAATAAATAACGAAAAAGATGTTTTATCAGTAATAGTCATAATCCTTTCTGGCATATAAGATTTAGTTGTAATTGTAAATGAAGCATTAGTATCTTGTTTTATATTTTCAATAGTTGAATCATCTTTTCCAATAATAACTCCAGCTGTTGCATTGGGAATAATTTATTTAATTTGACGTGATCGTATAAGATCACTTGGAAAACTTTCTTTTATTTTATCTGATAAAAATCCATAAACAGATAATTCATTTGTAGTTGTTCCAACAACAAGACAAACACGTTCTTCTGTTCCAGAAAAATAATCCTTTTAATTTAATTCAATATTAACTTAATTTTAAATTGAAAAAACTAAAAACTTACTCCTGCTTTAAACATTTTCATTTTCTTATTTGTTTCTTTTTGTAGAGAAACAATTTTTTCTCCACCTTTTCCAATAACAGCGTTTGAGTGTAGATGTTGTTTTTATTTTCAAGCACATCCACACCCACACCCTTAAGCAAAGCGGTAACTAAGTTTTAATGATCTTATCGTTTTAAATATTTCAAATCTTGGCATCGAAGCAACTGTAACAAATTGTGATTTTTCGAGCAGCTATTTTTGTAAACAAATAAAAGATCAACACTCAAGGATAGAAAAAGAAAATTCTTCTGTTTACTCTTGAATATTTCATCTTTTGCATTTGAATAAATATTTTCTAATTTTGTGTTCTTGAGGCCATCGCAATAGAAAATATAAACATTCGATGTCTACGTCTAGAAATTGAAATGAACAACAACCTTCTTGAAAAATATGATGACCATATTTGAAAATTCAATCAGCATATAGAAAAATATATAATGAACAAAGACCAATTTTGAACAAAACAATTGCGTCTTCCTTGGCGTCTTCATTATCATTTGATCGCGCAAAAAATGAAGTACCAATGAAAATTCATTGAAATCCAATGTTTTTAACAGAGAATGACACAGGATGCATATCGTCAAGGATCTGTAATATTCTGCAGTACACGATGCAAAACATGTTGGATACTATTTGAACCCTGTAGGACACTCATGCAACCGAATTGATCGTGATTCAATAAAGCTCTGATTTAGTGGTAAAATTCTTGGTGATTTTCAATTATTTTCAATATAATTAAGAAGAGTAGCTGTGATAGCAGCAAATAGGACTTAGGTAAAAAGAATATTTAGCTCCATTGGATTGACATTTACACCAAGACCTACGTATTTATTAGGAACTGAAACTGATCAGATATTTTTTATTCACTCAGAATAAATTGAAGAAAAATCAATAAGAAGATAATTTGTGTTCTCTTTATTCATCTGTAGTATATTGATAACATGTTAAATCCTATATATAGGGCGTTCTAAAAGTTCCTGAGAAAAGTTTTTTTTGTTTCATTTCACTATTGACTAGACTTCATTGAGTAATTTTTTTTTCGGATAATAGATAAATGCACCGAGTTTTTATTTCTAAAGACAAATTTCAAAAGCATTGTTGAAAGTTAAGACCTTTAGCCAAAATACAAAAGTTTAGCCTGTTTTGTTTTTCTCAAAAAGAATTACATAACATTTCTCTTTTAAATACTTTAAGTTGTTGGTTGATTCGAACCTTTAAATTACCGAATACTTGAACGGTCTTTTTACAGAAATTTATTTTAGTAGTTCTTTACAAAAACGAGATGAATAATACTAAATCAAAATTCAAGTCATCCAAAAGCATATTATCTATGAATATTTCTAGAAAGAGAAAATAGGCTAAATTTTTGTCTTTCAGCTAAAGATCTTAGCTTTCAACAATGCTGTTAAAAATTACCTTTAGAAATAAAAACTCGGTGCATTTATCTATTAACCGAAAAAAAATGACTCAGTGAATTCTAGTCAATAGTCAAATGAAAACGAAAAAACTTTTCTCAGGGACTTTTGGAACACCTGTATTTATTTGTTTTATTAGTGTTTTGTTCACACTATGCATGTCAATTATTTGTTTTTATTGTTTTTTGTCACTTGTCTTGTAAAGCATGTCATAAGAATTAATTGAATGTCTATATTGTCAATGATCTTTGCCCGAATTGTATGTCTATAATATTTTGATATCATACCTAATATACACTCAACTTGTTTTCCTTGTCAAAAATACAATGAAAAGATTGTCATTCATTTCGAATGCAAGAGGGTGTCCGTCCTGTTAAATGTGTCCTAACAAGACGACCTTATTGATTCTCTATCCTGTTGTCTCCTACAGGACTCACTCAATGATTGAGGGATTAAGTCATCGTAATATAGGGCACGACGAAGAAAGCGATCTTTTGACGTTTCCTGGTTTCTAAACGTTCTAGATAATTTNTGAAGCATTAGTATCTTGTTTTATATTTTCAATAATTGAATCACCTTTTCCAATAATAACTCCAGCTGTTGCATTGGGAATTATTTATTTAATTTGACATGATGGTATAAGATCACTTGGAAAACTTTCTTTTATTTTATCTGATAAAAATTCATAAACAGATAATACATTTGTAGTTGTTCCAACAACAAAACAAACACGTTCTTCTGTTCCAGGAAAATAATTCTTTTAATTTAATTCAATATTAACTTAATTTTAAATTGAAAAAACTAAAAACTTACTTCTGCTTTAGATATTTTCATTTTGGTATTTTTTCTTTTTGTAGAAAAGGATTCTTTCTCCACCTTTTCCAATAACAGGGTGTGGGTATGGATATTGTTCTTATTTTCAAGCACATCGACATCCACACCCACACCCTCAAGCAAAGCGACAACTAAATTTTAATGATCTTATCGTTTTAAATATTTCAAATCTTGGCACCGAAGCAACTGTAACAAATTGTGATTTTTCGGGAAGCAATTTTTGTAAACAAATGAAAGATCATCAGTCAAGGATAGAAAAAGAAATTTCTTCTGTTTACTCTTGAATATTTCATTTTTTGCATTTGAATAAATATTTTCTAATTTTGTGTTCTTGAGGTCATCGCAATAGAAAATATTGCCTTTCGGTGCTTACGTCTAGAAATTAAAATGAACGACAACCTTATTGAGAAATATGGTGACCATATTTGAAAATTCAATCAACATATAGAAAAATATATAATGATCAAAGACCAAGTTTGAACAAAACAAGTGCGTCTTCATTATCATTTTATCGTGCAAAAAATGAAGTATCAATGAAAATTCATTGAAATCCAATATTTTTAACAGAGAACGCCACAGGATGCATATCCTCACGGATCTGCAATACTCTGTAGTGCACGATGCAAAACATGTTGGATACTATTTGAGCCCTGTAGGACACTCGCGTCACCTAATTGATCGTGATTCAATGAAGCTCTGATTTAGTAATAAAATCTTTGATGATTTTCGATTATTCTCAATATAATTAAGAAGAGTAGCTGTGATACCAGCAAATAGAACTTAGGTAAAAAGAATATTTAGTTCCATTGAATTGACATTAACACTAAGACGTACGTATTTATGAAGAAGTGGAACTGATCAGATATCTTTATTCATTCATAGAATAAATTGAAGAAAAATCAATAAAAAGATAATTTGTGTTCTCTTTATTCATCTGTGGTATATTGATAACATGTTAAATTCTATATACAAGGTGTTCCAAAAGTCCCTGAGAGAAGTTTTTTTCGTTTCATTTCACTATTGACTAGACTTCACTGAGTCATTTTTTTTCGGATAATAGATACATGTAAATGTACAGAGTTTTTATTTCTAAAGACAAGTTTCAAAAGCATTGTTGAAAGCTAAGATCTTTAGCCAAAATACAAAAATTCAGCCTGTTTTGTTTTTCTCGAAAAGACTTACATAACATTTCTCGTTGAACTACTTTAAGTTGTTGATTGATTCAAATCTTTAAATTGCCGAATACTTGAGCAGTCTTTTTACAGAAATTTGTTTTGGTAGTTCTTTACAAAAACGAGATGAATAATACTAAATCAAAACTCAAGCAATTCAAAAGCACATTATCTATGAATATTTCTAGAAAGAGAAAAAAGGCTAAATTTTTGTCTTTCGGCTAAAGGTCTTAGCTTTCAACAATGCTTTTAAAAATTGCCTTTAGAAATAAAACCTTGTATTTATTTGTTTTATTAGTGTTTTGTTCACAGTATGTATGTCAATTATTTGTTTTTATTGTTCTATTCACTTGTGTTGTAAAGCATGTGATAAGAATTACTTGAATGTCTATATTGTCAATGATCTTTGTCCGAATAGTACGTCTATAATATATACTATCATACCTAATATACAATCAACTTGTTTTCCTTGTCAAAAATACAATGAAAAGATTGCCATTCATTTCGAATGCAAGAGGATGTCTGTCCTGTTAAATGTGGCCTCACAAGACGAGCTTATTGATTCTTTGTCCTTTTGTCTCCTACAGAACTCAATGACTGAGGGACAGTGTCACCATAATATAGGGCACGAGGGTGAAAATGATCTTTTGACGTTTTCTGGTTCCTAAACGTTCTAGATAACTTGCTTCTTTTTCTAGAATAATCAAGTATCAATATTGTTGGATTCTTGAACTGATTAATAATGAAATCATTGAAATAAATAAATGTTTTTAAATTCATCAAAACTTGTTTCACATCCGAATTTTTGTATATGAAGATTTCAATTTAATTGATAGATTCAATTAAGAGATTTTCAAATATAAAACTGTAAAAATGACAATCAGAAATCAATGAAATGGATCATTATCTCGATATAATCCTGAAACTATTCATAATCTTTTAGACATAATCAACTCGAACTCAACTAACATTTAAGATTATTACTAGAAAATGTTTTTTTTTCTATATATTTGTTTATCCTTCGTAAATATTGAATATTTTAATGTATTTCATCGTATAGAAAATAAAATACTTCTTGACCAAAATCACTTTATAAACATATATCATTTTTCAATCTGCAAAATAATTTTTGACATGAAAATTTTCCAATATCGTTTCAAATAATGAGATAATCCTTTACGTTTGTCCGTTCCTATGAATAATAACGTCCAACTTCAACAGTTCTCTACGGAACTTGATCATTGACTAAACATACAAATTACAAAGATTTATTTATTGTTAATAGATCATCAATATTCAGTATGATATATTCTATTTTATTTGTTTAATTGAACATTGAATTAGACAAAGTTTTTCAAAAATACTTTTTTTTTAATTCTCTTTTTAATAATAATCTTATTTCTCTTTAAAACAAAAATTGATTTTCTAGTTTGAATACAGAATCACGTTAATTTAATTGGTTGTTGATAAACTTTTCATATATAAATAAATAAAGGCGAATTTTACAATGTTTTTCATAAGAGATAGATGTTGATTATTTTTTATCAATCAAAGTCATTCTCTCTTTCTATTTACTAAGGTAACTAAAAATATTTGACGATGTTTTTCTTTTAAGTTAAAAACGATATTATACAGTAGAATATATTTGTCTATAAATACAATTCTTGATTTATATTCTGAAGGGTATCCATCATCGTAAGACTAATATACAATGAAAACAACAAAAGAAATGTTGGGAGACAGGGGGAAGGGATTGGCGCAATAGCAACTTGTTCGTTTCTCAAGAATTGACATCCTATTCACGCCTTTCCTCCCTCAGCTCCATGTTTATATAATTCTGTTCTGTTCTGCACATCTCAAGCTTCTCGTTCGTCGATGGTCTATGCATTTTGATCGCATACCAAAGTGATTCGACTCGGCAAAACATCGCTCATGACTCATGTTATCTTTGCTCATAATATGATATGCTTTCTGCTTGTGCTTTGTTTTAATTGCTTTTCATTCTTTATCAGTTACTTGTAATCAGCACTATGTCACTTTAGGCCGTATCATGTGTAAAAGGTTAAATAAACCGTAAACAAGCAACAAAAGAAACGTTGATTGACGAGACTGATTCATGATTATGATAATGGAATATAAACATTCGTCCCTTGTTTTATGTAATATTATTTACTGAAACTGTAAACACGAAAAGTTTTTTGTTTATTTAAATGAAATTTTGTTTTCTTCTAAGAAAAACTAATAAGAGTTATTTCATTTTAATATTCATTAGACAAAAAAAATGATAATGAACTGTATAGATTGATAAAATTCAATGACTATAAATATCAAATGTTCATTTTATGAGAATATAATTAATATATTTATTTGATGAAATGAGGAGAGATGTTATTATTAATCGAATTAAAATCAATATGAAAAATATTTAAATTATCGTTGATGTCATTTTAAGAAATTCTTTGTTTAGACAAAGTAATGTATACCAATTATAGGAGGAGTTACGAATAGAAATCAACAACAAATGACATAAATAGCTTTTGTTATTTCAGAGAAACGCCTCTCATTTCTCATTAACATTTTCTTTCGTATAAATAGTTGCTAGACTATCAACAAATTCTTATTATTAACACACACAATGCTGATTTCAACTCAAAGTAGTTTTCTATTATATAATTATTTCTATTTTGTTTAGATCTGCTTTTTTTTTGTTTAGTCTCATCACCAACTTGTAAAATCATTGAAATTCCTTCAGGTTTAATAGAAAATGGAAAAACTTTATTAATTGAAACACATTATGAATTATATATAAATGATTATCATTTATCACGACCATCACATTTTATTACACAAAATCATGGATTATGTCTTGTTGATACACAACAAAAAGATTTTACATCAGATGCATATTATTATCAATTAAATGCACATAATTATGATTATGGTAAGTTTAAATTTTGATTTTTGTTTTCTTTTTTGATTATCTATCATATTAAATAATACATTTTCACTAACAAATATTCAATTAAATACAAACACAACAATTGACAAACAACACTAGATAAACAGAGACACAGATCATATATATATATATATATATATATATATATTGCAGTAGAAATTCAAATAACACGTGATTTTAAATTGCACTAGTAGAAATTAAAATTTTAATCTCTACTATAGGAGAATTTTAAATTCTACTAGAAACTTATATTATGAAAGTATTTTAATTTCTACTGTAGTAGAAATTTAAATACCCTTTTTTATCGATGATAATCTACAGAAGAACACACATTATTTATTAGTAACATAGAGAGCAGCCCAAGAAATTATTGAATATACCAAAAGTTCACATCTATTTATTTGAATGACATTTCTTTTTAGCAGGATGACATTTTGTACCATACGATACTTTAGTTGTTTTGCTTGGACAGCTTTTTTGTAACACAACTACCATTACCAGCACAGGCTCCTACAGCTGGATTAACCCCGCTACTAACATAATCTTTACAAGCTTGAATAAATGTTTGTGTTGGTAGTGTTTAAGAATCAATAACACGCAATTTCGAAAAATTACATTTTGTTAAATGAATGTGAGGACGTGGATGGGTGGCAGTGTAGATGAGGGGTGTTGGCGATGATGTGGGTATGGACTAATCTCGGTGTGAGCTGCGGTCTTCTCTGCAATAGCATCCACACTTTTTTGTTTCTTTTCTTTTGAGATATCATTATCAATATAAGCGGGTATTTAAATTCCTACTACAGTAGAAGTTAAAATACTTCCATAATATAAGTTTCTAGTAGAATTTAAAATTCTCCTACAGTAGAGATTAAAATTTTAATTTCTACTAGTGCAATTTAAAATCACGTGTTATTTGAATTTCTACTACAGCATATACACACAAAAACAATAGGATATACATTACATAGATAACAGATCAATCAATTAAAATAGTTAATAGACAAATGAAATATTAGCTATGAAAGAATGTCATAGAAAAGTTTAAGAAGGACATTCTTTGTTTTTTTTATTCTGTTCAAAGACGAGGGATAACTAAGTTTTAATGATTTATATACTTAGGTAGAATCCTATCTACAGTATAACTGCAAATGGAGATACTCCATAGGATCGAGCCTCTCTCTCTCACACAAATAACCGTTTACTTTTTCTTCAGTGGAATAAACTTTAAAAACACATGAATTAGACTCGTGATTCTATCATGCTTAGTTCAACATGGCAATCAAAAATTCTTTCACTAAATATATCTTTTGGAAGAACAGAATGTGATCGGTTTACTTTGAAGAATTTTCATCTTAAACTATCTTAGAAGCCTAAATTTCAAAAATCAATAAGGTGACCTATATGATTTTCATGAAAAAGTCACGTATTTCGTAGTTACGTAGCACAAAAAATGACATTGAATGAAATATTTTTAGTGTATTTGTGACAGGTTTTGACAGTCTCTGATTAGTTTTGTCGTTGAGTTTGATAGAGCGCAAAATTCTGTAGACACTGATTTACTTTAAGACTATAAAACATGCCAATCCAATACGAGTCTAATCAATTTTTTGGAGAACTGCATAATACTCAACAACAACAACAATGAATTTAAGCTTAAGACAAGATAACTCTATCATAGGCATGCAAAGAGACATTAGACTCCTATTAGGTTGACGTCTTTAATAGTCTAAAAGCACGTCATTTTCTAGATAATTTAGCGCTCTATCACACTTAAGGGTAAAACTAATTATGAATTCTCAAAACCTGATACAAATACACTAAAAATATTTCATTCAATGTCATTTTTTGCGCTACGTAACTACGAAATACATGACTTTTTCATGAAAATCATGTAGATCACCTTATAGGTTTTGAAATTTAGGCTTCTAAGATACTTTAAGGTGAAGATTTTTCAAAGTGAATTAATCTATTGTGTCAAGCATATTCTGTTCTTTCATAGAATATATTTAGTAAAAAAAATAAATGCTTGTCGCGTTGAAAAAAGCATGATAGAACATGAGCTTACTTTATGTGTTTTTAAAATTTTTCTACGAGAGAAAAAGTAAAAGGTCATTTGTGAGAGAGAGCGAGGCCCGATTCTGTGAAGTATCTTCATAGTCAGTTTTACTGTTCATAGATTCTACCTAAGTATATAAATCATTAAAACTTTCTTAGCTCTTGTCTTTCAACTGAATAAAAAACAAAGAATATTCTTCTTAAATTTTTTTTTCTACCATTTTATATAAATCGTTTGCTAAATAAAACTTTTAGACTTAATTTAAAGAAAGACTAGCTACAATAAAAAAATAATTAGTTGGTAACAAAAGAAGCCTATCATCAAACTTTTCACTTGCAAAGCAAATTAGAAATTCAGTCGACTTCTGTTGTATGGTGGAGAGGAGTTTAGTTTCAATTCAAAGAAGTCTTTAAACAGATTAGTTCAAAGAAAATAAATTTTTGAATAGATCTAAAGATCATAACTCTTATGAAACTATTATATTCTACTATCCCCTTATCTCGTTATAAATTTTTTTTCGTTGAACAGCTAAAACAAATTATGAAAAAGATGCATATGAAATGTTCTGTGTACATTAGTGAGAAACTATTTATATTGTTCAATAACTTCAGAATTAAATCAAAGAAAATATTTTATAAAAACCAAAAAAAGAAACATTTTCAGAAGATAGATTCATATGATCAATGAATAAATTAACAAATAGAGTTAATAGATAAAAATGACTGAATAATAATATTATCTATAAATAGATTCTGAGTTAATACAATCATATCTGACAAAATATGTGCTAGATTTTCTATTTCATTGATATATAAGATTAATCTTATGAATATTTCTTATGTTTAATATGATCGATAGATGATTAGATTAACAATGATGATTGATTAAAGTAATATTGTTATATAATTAAATATTTGTTTGTAAATAGAACTGTTTGAATTGATCATTGAATTTCCTGCTGAAAGTTTAAATGATGGAAAAAGCGTTATGATTGAAAGAATTAATTCAAATGAAGAAAAAAAAATATCAGGAAATTTTGAAGATCTTTACAATATTGAACATCTAAATGAATCTGCCGAAACAAAATTTGTTCATATTAAAGTTCCACAAGAATTAATCGAANATACGTATAATTGTTATCAGCAGAGTGCTGCTGTATTATTTGTTTTACATTAATTATAATAAACTATTTCATTTGGGTCTTATCTAAACGGCCTTAATTATACCGTTCACACTCTTTTACGAGCTGTTACCCATTAACTCATCACGAATAGAAGATATATATATTCAATACATCGTTAATCAATTAATCCATTAATCAATTAACTCAAATTATAATTATAAGTCAATATATATATCTTCAATTAAATAAATTCGTTACACTTGTTTTCCTTGTCAAAAATACAATGAAAAGATTGTTATTAATTTCGAATGCAAGAGGTTAAATGCGTCCTCACAAGACGAACTTATTGATTCTCTGTCCTATTGTCTCCTACAGAACTCGATGACAGAGGGATAATGTCATCATAATATAGGGCACGACGAAGAAAATGATCTTTTGACGTTTTCTAGTTTCTAAACGTTCTAGATAACTTGCTTCTTTTTCTAGAATAATCAAGTATCAATATTGTTGGATTCTTGAACTGATTAATAATGAAATCATTGAAATAAATCAATGTTTTGTAAATTCACTAAAACTTGTTTGAAATTCGAATTTTAGTATATGAAGATTTCAATTTAATTGATAGATTCAATTAAGAGATTTTCAAATATAAAACTGAAAATCACAATCAGAAATCAATGGAATGGATCATTATCTCGATGTTATCCTGAAACTTCATAATCTTTTAGACATAATCAGCTCGAACTCAACTAACATTTAAGATTATTACTAGAAAATGTTTTTTTTTCTATATGTTTGTTTATCCTTCGTAAATATTGAATATTTTAATGTATTTCATCGTATAGAAAATAAAATATTTCTTGAACAAAATCACTTTATAAACATATATCATTTTTCAATCTGCAAAATAATTTTTGACATGAAAATTTTCCTATATCGTTTCAAATAATGAGATAATCCTTTATGTTTGTCCGTTCCTATGAATAATAACGTCCAACTTCAACAGTTCTCTACCGAACTTGATCATTGACTAAACATACAAATTACAAAGATTTATTTATTGTTAATAGATCATCAATATTCAGTATGATATATTTTATTTTATTTGTTTAATTGAACATTGAATGAGACAAAGTTTTTCAAAAATACATTTTTTTAATTGTCTTTTTAATAATAATCTTATTTCTCTTTAAAAAAAAAATCGATTTTCTGGTTTGAATACAGAATCACGTTAATTTAATTGGTTGTTGATAAACTTTCATATATAAATAAATAAAGGCGAATTTTACAATGTTTTTCATCAGAGATAGATTTCGATTATGTTATATCAATTAACGTCATTCTCTCTTTCTATTTACTAAGGCAACTAAAAATATTTGACGATGTTTTTCTTTTAAGTTGAAAACGGTATTATTCCGTAGAATATATTTGTCTATAAATACAATTCTTGATTTATATTCTGAAGGGTATCCGTCATCGTAAGACTAATATACAATGAAAACAACAAAAGAAAGGTTGGGAGACAGGGAGGGGGGATTGGCGCAATAGCAACTTGTTCGTTTCTCAAGAATTGGCATCGTTTCTCAAGAATTGGCATCATGTTCGAACCTTTCCTCCCTCAGTCCCATGTTTATATAACTCTGTTCTGTTCTGTATGTTTCAAGCTACTTGTTCGTCGATGGTCTATTCATTCTGCTCGCATACCAAAGTGATTCGGCTCGGTAAACCATCGCTCATGACTTATGTTCTTTTTGTTCATAGTTTTATATGCTTTCTGTTTGTGCTTTACCTTAATTGCTTTTCATTCTTTATAAGTTACTTGTAATCAGCACTCTGTCCCTTTAGGCCGTATCATGGGTAGAAGGTTAAATAAATCGTAAACAAGCAACAAAAGAAACGTTGATTGACGAGACCGATTCATGATTATGATAATGGAATATAAACATTCGTCCCTTGTTTTATGTAATATTATTTACTTAAACTATAAACGCAAAAATTTTCTTGTTTATTTAAATGAAATTTTGTTTTCTTCTAAGAAAAACTGATAAGAGTTATTTCATTTTAATATTCATTAGACAAAAAAAATGATAATGAACTGTATAAATTGATAAAATTCAATGAATATAAATATCAAATATTCATTTTATGAGAATATAATTAATACATTTATTTGATGAAATGAGGAGAGATGTTATTATTAATCGAATTAAAATCAATATGAAAAATATTTAAATTATCCTTGATATCATTTTAAGAAATTCTTTTCTTAGACAAAGTAATATAAACTAATTATAGGAGGAGTTAAGAATATATATCAATAGCAAATGACATAAATAGCTTTTGTTATTCCAGAGAAACGCCTCTCATTTCTCATTAACGTTTTCTTTCTTATAAATAGTTGCTGGACTATCAAGAAATTCTTATTATTAACAAATACAATGTTTTCTTCAATTCAAAGTAGTTTTCTATTATATAATTATTTCTATTTTGTTTAGATCTGCTTTTTTTGTTTAGACTCATCACCAACTTGTAAAATCATTGAAATTCCCCCAGGTTTAATAGAAAATGGAAAAACTTTATTAATTGAAACACATTATGAATTATTTATAAATGATTATCATTTATCACGACCATTACATTTTATTACACAAAATCATGGATTATGTCTTGTTGATACACAGCAAAAAGATTTTACATCAGATGAATATTATTATCAATTAAATTCACATAATTATGATTATGGTAAGTTTACATTTTGATTTTTGTTTTCTTTTTGATTATCTATCATATTAAATGATACATTTTCACTAACAAATATTCAATTAAATACAAACACAGCAATTGAGAAACAACACTAGAACAGCAAAGATATAGATTTTATATATATATATGTTGCAGTAGAAATTAAAAGTTCATTTTCTACTAGTAGAAAATGAAATTTCAATTTCTACTACAACATATACACACAAAAACAATAGGATATACACATTACATAGAAAACAAATCAATCAATTGAAATAGTTAATAGACAAATGAAAGATTAGCTATGAAAGAATGTCATAGAAAAGTTTAAGAAGAACATTCTTTGTTTCTTTTTCATTCTGTTCAAAGGCGAGGGCTAACTAAGTTTTAATGATTTATATACTTAGGTAGAATCTATCTACAGTATAACTGCAAATGGAGATACTTCATAGGATCGAGCCTCTCTCTCTCACACAAATAACCTTTTACTTTTTCTTCAGTGGAATAAACTTTAAAAACACATAAATTAGACTGGTGGTTCTATCATGTTTTGTTTACCATGGCAATCAAAAATTCTTTCACTAAATATATCTTTTGGAAGAACAGAGTGTGATCGATTTACTTTGAAGAATCTTCACCTTAAACTATCTTTAAAGCCTAAATTTGAAGAATCTACAATGTGACCTACATGGTTTTCATGAAAAAGTCACGTATTTCGTAGTTACGTAGCACAAAAAATGACATTGAATGAAATATTTTTAGTGTATTTGTGTCAGGTTTTGACAGTCTATGATTAGTTTTGTCGTTGAGTCTGATAGAGCTCAAAATTCTGTAGACACTGATTTACTTTAAGATTATAAAACATGCCAACCAAATACGAGTCTAATCAATCTTTTGGAGAACTGCATAGTACTCAACAACAACAACAATGAATTTAAGCTTAAGACAAAATAACTCTATCATAGGCATGCAAAGAGACATTAGACTCCTATTAGGTTGACGTCTTTAATAGTCTCAAAGCACGTCATTTTCTAGATAATTTAGCGCTCTATCACACTCAAGGGTAAAACTAATTATGGACTCTCAAAACCTGATACAAATACACTAAGAATATTTCATTCAATGTCATTTTTTATGTTACGTAACTACGAAATACGTGGCTTTTTCATGAAAATCATGTAGGTCACCTCATAGGTTTTGAAGTTTAGGCTTCTAAGATACTTTAAGGTGAAGATTTTTCAAAGTGAATTAATCTATTGTGTCAAGCACATTCTGTTCTTTCATAGAATATATTTAGTAAAAAAATAAAAGTTTGTCGTGTTGAAAAAAGCATGATAGAACATCAGCTTACTTTATGTGTTTTTAAACTTTTTCTACGAGAAAAAATAAAAGGTTATTTGTGAGAGAGAGTATCTTCATAGTCAGTTTTACTGTTCATAGATTCTACCTAAGTATATAAATCATTAAAAATTTCTTAGTTCTTGTCTTTCAACTGAATAAAAAACAAAGAATGTTCTTCTTAATTTTTTTTTTCTTCCATTTTGTATAAAACGTTTGCTAAAACTTTTAGATTTATTTTAAAGAAAGACTAGCTCCAATACAAAATAGTTAATCACAAAAGAAGCCTATCTTCAAACCTCTTATGAAACTATTATATTCCATTCTCCCCTTATCTCGTTATAATTTTTTTTTCCTTGAACAGCTAAAACAAATTATGAAAAAGATGCATATGAAATGTTCTGTGTACATTAGTGAGAAACTATTTATATTGTTCAATAATTTCAGAATTAAATCAAAGAAAATATTTTTTAAAAACCAAANTGCAAAATAATTTTTGACATGAAAATTTTCCTATGTCGTTTCAAATAATCAGATAATCCTTTACGTTTGTCCGTTGCTATGAATAATAACGTCCAACTTCAACAGTTCTCTACCGAACTTGATCATTGACTAAACATACAAATTACAAAGATTTATTTATTGTTAATAGATCATCAATATTCAGTATGATATATTTTATTTTATTTGTTTAATTGAACATTTAATTCGACAAAATTTTTTTCAAAAATACTTTTTTTTAATTCTCTTTTTAATAGTAATCTTATTTCTCTTTAAAAAAAATCAATTTTCTGGTTTGAATACAGAAATACATTCATTGAATTGGTTGTTGATAAACTTTCATATATAAATAAATAAAGACGAAATTTAAAATATTTTTATGTTTTCTATCAGAGATAAATTTCGATTATGTTATATCAGTCTAAGTTATTCTATCTTTCTATTTACTAAGGCGACTAAAAATATTTGACGATGTCTTTCTTTTAAGTTGAAAACGGTATCATTCAGTAGAATATATTTGTCTATAAATAGAATTCTTAATTTATATTCTGAATGGTATCGTCATCGTAAGACTAATGTACAATGAAAGAAAAAACAAAAGAAACGTAGGGGAAGAGGGAGAGATTGACACAATAGCAACTTGTTCGTTTCTCAAGAATTGTCATCATGTTTGAGCCTTCCATTCCTCAATCCCATGTTTATATAACTCTGTTCTGTTCTGCATGTCTCAAGCTACTCGTTCGTCGATGGTCTGTGCATTCTGCTCGCATACCAAAGTGGCTCGAATCGGCAAACCATTGCTCATGACTCATGTTATCTTTGTTCATAGTTTAATATGCTTTCTGTTTGTGCTTTGCCATAATTGCTTTTCATTCTTTATAAGTTACTTGTAATCAACACTATGTCCCTTTAGGTCCTATCATGGATAGAAGGTTAGATAAATTGCAAACAAGAACAAAAGAAACATTGATTGACGAGACTGATTCATGATTATGATAATGGAATATAAACATTGGTCCTTTGTTTTATATAATATTATTTACTTAACCTATCAACACAAAAATTTTCTTGTTTATTTAAATGAAATTTTTTTTTCTTCTAAGAAAAACTGATAGGAGTTATTTCGTTTTAATATGCATTAAACAAAAAAAAATGATAATGAACTGTATAAATTGATAAAATTCAATGATTATAAATCTCAAGTGTTCATTGTACGAGAATATAATTAATATATTTATTTGATGAAATGAGAAGAGATGTTATTATTAATCGAATTAAAATCAATATGAAAAATATTTAAATTATCGTTGATATCATTTTAAGAAATTCTTTGTTTAGACAAAGTAATGTAAACTAATTATAGAAGGAGTTACGAATAGAAATCAACAGCAAATGACATAAATAGCTTTTGTTATTCCAGAGAAATGCCTCTCATTTCTCATTAACGTTTTTTTTCTTATAAATAGTTGCTAGACTATTAGCAAATTCTTATTATTAACAAATACAATGTTTTCTTCAATTCAAAGTAGTTTTCTACTATATAATTATTTCTATTTTGTTTACATCTGCCTTTTTTGTTTAGACTCATCACCAACTTGTAAAATCATTGAAATTCCCCCAAGTTTAATCGAAAATGGAAAGGCTTTATTAATTGAAACACATTATGAATTATTTATAAATAATTATCATTTATCACGACCATCACATTTTATTACACAAAATCATGGATTATGTCTTGTTGATACACAACAAAAAGATTTTACATCAGATGCATATTATTATCTATTAAATTCACATATTTATTATAATGGTAAGTTTATATTTTGATTTTCGGTTTCTTTTTTGATTATCTATCATATTAAATGATACATTTTCACTAACAAATATTCAATTAAATACAAACACAGCAATTGAGAAACAACACTAGATCAACAAAGACACAGATTATACATATATATATATTGCAGTAGAAATTAAAATTTCATTTTCTACTAGTGGAAAATGAAATTTCAATTTCTACTGCAACATATACACACAAAAGCAATAGGATATACACATTGCATAGATAACAAATCAATCAATTGAAATAGTTAATAAACAAATGAAATATTAGTTTTGAAAGAATGTCATAGAAAAGTTTAAGAAGAACAGTCTTTGTTTCTTTTTTTATTCTGTTCAAAGACGAGGGATAACTAAGTTTTAATGATTTATATACTATGTAGAATCTATCTACAGTATAACTGCAAATGGAGATACTCCATAGGATCGAGACTCTCTCTTGCACAAATAACCTTTTACTTTTTCTTTAGCGGAATAAACTTTAAAAATACATAAATTAGACTAGTGGTTCTATCATGTTTTGTTCAACATGACAATCAATTTTTTTTTCACTAAATATATCTTTTGGAAGAAAAGAGTGTGATCGATTTATTTTGAAGAATCTTCACCTTAAACTTACTTAGCAGCCTAAATTTCAAAACCTATAAGGTGATCTACATGATTTTCATGAAAAAATGACGTATTTCGTAGTTACGTAGCACAAAAAAGACATTGAATGAAATATTTTTAGTGCATTTGTGTTAGGTTTTGACAGTCTATGATGAGTTTTGTCGTTGAGTCTGATAGAGCGCAAAATTCTGTAGACACTGATTTACTTTACGACTATGAAGCATGCCAACCCAATACGAGTCTCATCAATCTTCTGAAGAACTGCATAATACTCAACAACAACAACAACAACCACAATAATGCATTTAAGCTTAAGACAAGATAATTCTATCATAGTCATGCAAAGGGACATTAGATTCCTATTAGGTTGACATCTTTCATAGTCTCAAAGTACGTCATTTTCTAAATAATTTAGCACTTTATCACACTCAACGACAAAACTGATCATAGATTGTCAAAACCTGACACAAATACACTAAAAATATTTCATTCAATGTCTTTTTTTACGCTATGTAACTACGAAATACGTGGCTTTTTCATGAAAATCATGTAGGTCACCTCATAGATTTTGGAATTTACACTTTTAAGATAATTTACGATGAAGATTTTTCAAAGTGAATTGATCAATTGTGTCAAGCACATGCTGCCCTTTCATTGAATATATTTAGTAAAAAAAAATAAATGCTTGTCGTATTGAAAAAAGCATGTTAGGACATGAGCTTATTTTATGTGTTCTTAAACTTTTTCTACGAGAGAAAAAATAAAAAGTTATTTGTGAGAGAGAGCATCTTCATAGTCAGGTTTACTGTTCATAGATTCTACCTAAGTATATAAATCATTAAAAATTTCTTAGCTCTTGTCTTTCAACTGAATAAAAAACAAAGAATGTTCTTCTTAAATTTTTTTTCTACCATTTAATATAAAACGTTTGCTGAATAAAATTTTTAGATTTAATTTTAAAAAAAGACTAGCTACAATACAAAATAGTTGATCACAAAAGAAGCCTATCTTCAAACTTTTCACTTTCAAAGCAAATTAGAAATCCAATCGACTTCTATTGTTTGGTGGAGAGGAGTTAGTGTCAATTCAAAGAAGTCTTTAAACAGATGGGTTCAAAAGAAATAAATTTTTGAAAACATCTAAAAATCATAACTCTTATGAAACTATTATATTCTATTCTCCCCTTATCTCGCTATAATTTTTTTTTTCCTTGAACAGCTAAAACAAATTATGAAAAAGATGCATATGAAATGTTCTGTGTACATTAATGGGAAACTATTTATATTGTTCAATAATTTCAGAATTAAATCATAGAAAATATTTTATAAAAACCAAAAAAAAAAAGAAAAATTTTCAGAAGATAGATTCATATAGTCAATGAACCAATTAACAAATAGAGTTGACAGATAAAAATGACTGAGTAACAAAATTATCTATAAATAGATTCTATGAGTTAATACAATAATGTATTTTATCTAACAAAATATGTGCTAGATTTTCTATTTCATTGATATATAAGATTAATCTTATGAATATTTCTTATGTTTAATATGATCGATAGATGATTAGATTAACAATGATGATTGATTAAAGTAATATNACAAATTGTTGCGCCATTAATATAGAAGGAAGTCTGCCTTTGACAACTGAACGGAGAATGATCAAATGAACTGTTTGTTGAAATAACAGATTGAAAGGAACTTGAACCACCCTCCAAACCCAAACCCAAACTCATTGGGTTTGGGTTTTTTGATTGACTCTAGCAAATAGTGTAACAACGCTACCGAAATCTCTCTTTTGGTATTTTGCAGTGTCACTTCTCTAGTTTAATTCTTTACCGATGGAAGAATCTTGTGTCCTGTCATTCAGTAGATAAAGAGATTTTTCATCACTTAGGTAAAAACAACCCAAAAGGTTTGGGTGCATGCCTACATTTATCTATTATCCAAAAAAAAATGACTCAATGAAGTCTAGTCAATGGTGAAATGAAACGAAAAAACTTTTCTCGGGGACTTTTGGAACATTCTGTATTTATTTGTTTTATTAGTGTTTTTTTCACAGTATATATGCCAATTATTTGTTTTTATTGTTCTTTTCACTTGTGTTGTAAAGCATGTCATAAGAATTAACTGAATGTCTATATTGTCAATGTTTTTTGTCCCAATAGTACGTCTATAATATTTAATATCATACCTAATATACAAGTACCTTGTTATCCTTGTAAAAAAATACAATGAAAAGATTGTCATTTATTTCGACTGCAAGAGGGTGTCTGTCCTGTTAAATCTGTCCTCACAAAACGAACGTATTGACTCTCTGTACTGTTGTCTTCTACAGAACTCAATGACTGAAGGATAATGTCATCATTATATAGGGCACGACAAAGAAAATGATCTTTTGTTGTTTTCTGATTTCTAAACATTCTCTATAACTTGTTTCTTTTTCTAGAATAATCAAGTATCAATATTGTTAGATTCTTGAACTGATTAATAATGAAATCATTGAAATAAATAAATTTTTTCAAATTCATTAAAACTTGTTTCAAATCCGAATTTTTATAGATGAAGATTTCACTTTAATTGATAGATTCAATTAAGAGATTTTCAAATATAAAACTGTAAAAATCACAATCAGAAATCAATGGAATGGATAATTATCTCGATGTAATTCTGAAACCATTCATAATCTTTTAGACATAATCAACTCGAACTCAACTAAAATTTAAGATTATTACTAGAAAATGTGTTTTTTTTCTATATGCTTGTTTATCCTTCGTAATTATTGAATATTTTAATGTATTTCATCGTATAGAAAATACTTGAACAAAATCACTTTATAAACATATATATGTCATTTTTCAATCTGCAAAATAATTTTTGACATGAAAATTTTCCTATATCGTTTCAAATAATGCTATAATCTTTTACGTTTGTCCGTTCCTATGAATAATAATCTCCAACTTCAACAGTTCTCTACCGAACTTGATCATTGACTAAACATACAAATTACAAAGATTTATTTATTGTTAATAGATCATCAATATTCAGTATGATATATTTTATCTTATTTGTTTAATTGAACATTGAATGAGACAAAGTTTTTCGAAAGTACTTTTTTTAAATTCTCTTTTTAATAATAATCTTATTTCTCTTTCAAAAAAATTCGACTTTCTAGTTTGAATACAGAATCATGTTAATTTAATTGGTTGTTGATAAACTTTCACATATAAATAAATAAAGCCGAATTTTACAATGTTTTTATGTTTTTCATCAGAGATAGATTTCGATTATGTTATATCAATCAAAATCATTCTCTCTTTCTATTTACTAAGGCAACTAAAAATATTTGACGATGTTTTTTTTTTAAGTCGGAAACAGTATCATTCAGTGGAATATATTTGTCTATAAATACAATGTGACTATAAATGATGATAGAAGAGAAGATAGTGTAGATGGAGATACACTTTATTCCATTTCTTCATACCATATCATCGTCATCTGATCATTAATGATAGAAGGGTTGTTAGTGTTGATGGTATTACACTTTAGTTTATTCCTTCATATCATACAATCGTATTGTTTACATATAAAGTACACGTTTATATACATGAGTAGAACAATCGATGATGAAAAGAAAGAAGATGAGGCCAAGGAGAGAAAACATATAGAAGAACAATAGAGTAAGAACATAGTGTAAGAATAGATAGATGAGAACAATACATATAATATATGAGTGAGTGACGATATAGAATGAAAAGAAGGTTTAATCATGCATAAATGAACGTAACAGTAACGCAATTATGAACACTACGTATCATTGATTGTATAGCAACACACTGACGATGGAACATTCCCAAATGTCACATTGCTTTTGAGTCAAGCTTATGACCATCATGTAAGTCCTAATGATCTATGAATTCTCTGAAAAGCTTTCATGCTACTAGCTTATTACTGCCGAGATAATGCATTTTTACTGGATGTTTGAGCAAAAAGCCGTAGTCCCCCTCAGGAACACTAGAAAAACTAAGTTTTGAGTTTTAAGCTGAAACTTCGCAAGGAGATAGACGTCAGTGAGAATGGTTTATTGTGAAAGTTTCAGATCTTCTGATTGCTTCTAGTCTGAAATAAGAACATCGGAATCTGCTGGCCTATATGAGCAATTTTACCATAGCTATATTTTAGAATAGGAGCAACGAAAAGATCTGAAACTTTCACAATAAACTATTCTCATTGAGGCGTATATCTATGGAAAGTCTTAAGTCGAAATTCGAAATTCAGTTTTCCTTGTGTTCCTGGGGGGGGGAACCACGACTTTTTTTCTTAAACATACAGTAAAAATGAAGTATCTCGGCAGTAATAAGCTAGCAGAATGAAACCTTTTCAGAGAATTCATAGATCATTTGGGTCTACATAATGCGCATACATTCGACTCAAAAGCGATGTGACAGTTGGGAATGTTCCCTAGTGAGAAAGAAAAGAAATCACATAAGATACGATGCCTATTGACACATACACTTCCTAATTTACATTCTGAAGGATATCCGTCATCGTAAGATTAATATACAATCGAAACAACAAAAGAAACGCTGGGGGTGGGAAGAGATTGGCGCAATAGCAACTATTTTTGTTTCTTGAGAACCGGCATCATGTTTGAGCCTTCTCTCTCTCAATCCTATGTTTATACAACTCTGTTCTGTACGTCTTAAGCTACTCATTCATTGATGATCTATGCACTCTGCTCGCATACCAGAGTGATTCGACTCGGCAAACCATCGCTCATGACTCACGTTATCTTTGCTCATAGTTTTAAATGATTTCTGTTTGTGCTTTTCTTTTTTATAAGTTACTTGTAATCAGCACTATGTCCTTTTAGGCTCTATCATGGTTAGAAGGTTAAATAAATCGCAAATACGCAACAAAAAAAAACGTTAATTGGCGAAACTGATTGATGGATATGACAATGGAATATAAACATTCATTCCTTGTTTTGTATAGTATTATTTTCGCAAACTATAAACACGAAAATATTCTTGTTTATTTAAATGAAATTTTGTTTTCTTCCAAGAAAAACTGATAAGAGTTATTTCATTTTAATATTCATTAGATAAAAAAAAATGACAATAAACTGTATAAATTGATAAAATTCAATGAGTATAAATATCAAATATTCGTTTGATGAGAATATAATTAATATATTTATTTGATGAAATGAGGAGAGATGTTATTATTAATCGAATTAAAATCAATATGAAAAGTATTCAAATTGTCGTTGATATCATTTTAAGAAATTCTTTGTTTCGACGAAGTAATGTAAACTAATTATAGGAGGATTTACGAATAGAGATCAACAACAAATGACATAAATAACTTGTGTGATTCCAGAGAAACGTCTCTCATTTCTCATTAACATTTTATTACCTATAAATAGTTGCTAGACTATCAATAAATTCTTATTATCAACAAGTACAATGTTTTCTTCAGTGCAAAGTAGTTTTCTATTATACAATTATTTCTATTTTGTTTAGATCTGCTTTTTTTGTTTAGACTTATCACCAATTTGCAAAATCATTGAAATTCCCTCAGATTTAATAGAAAATGGAAAAACTTTATTAATTGAAGCACATTTTGAACTATTTATAAATGATTATCATTTATCACGGCCATCACATTTTATTACACAAAGTCATGGATTATGTCTTGTTGATACACAAGAAAAAGGTTTTACATCAGATGCATATTATTATCAACTAAATTCACATAATTATGATTATGGTAAGATTACATTTTGATTTTTGTTTTCTTTTTTGATTATCTATCATATTAAATGATATATTTTCACTAACGAATATTCAATTAAATACATACACAGCAATTGAGAAACAACACTAGATAAACAAAGACACAGATCATATGTATATATGTATATATATGTTGCAGTAGATATTGAAATTTCATTTTCTACTAGTAGAAAATGAAATATTAGCTATGAAAGAATGGCCTTCAGACGTTTCGCCGCGGTCATTCCGAACATTTGTATTTGACATCGGATGTTCGGAATTGACATTTATTCTGTCAACGGATGTTCGGAAAAAAGTTTAACGGAGGTTCGCAACCAATAAAACGGATGTTCGGAATTGACATTTCAGTCCTCCAACGGATGTTCGGAAAAAAATCTAATGGATGTCCGTAACTAATAAAACGGATGTTCGTAAGGTAAGG
>CAJNSZ010001063.1:0-37011 GCA_905329745.1 Rotaria sp. Silwood2 | reverse complement strand
GAAGAACACTCATAAATAGTCTTGAAAAGGTTATAATGACCATCCATGGGTTGATTCAGAATATTTATCTATGAATAAATCTTTGTTTATTTTTTCAGTATATCAATCAAACTAGCTGAACAAATTATTCCTGTATGTGTAACAAGTGATGATAATACTCATTATTTAATTGTTGTATATCCACCTATTGAAAATTTACATATATGTTTACTTGAACAACAAACTCGACATATGATACATTTAATAAATTTTTTATTTGGTTCAATATATCATGGATTATTCTACTATCAAGAATCGATTGAATACTTTTTTGATATATTTTTTTATCGTCTTCATTGTTTATTATCATCATCAATAAATTCCTCACCAGTATTAAAAAATGTTCGTCTACTTGATGAATTTTTACCTGCACAATTTAATGATTATGGTACATGTCCAAAATTAAATTTAAATGATCAACAATTAGTATTTAATATTAATCATCTATTAAATCAATTAGAATGTCAAAATTTTAATCAATGTTCAAATGAAAATGATTTTATTATAAATCGTTATCGGCGAATATTTTTTTTAAATGGTTCAATTTTATTTCATCGTAATCATCTTTTAATAAGTCATTTATCAAATGAAACAACCATTGATATATATCGTTTTCTTATTCATTATGGACATTTAAATTTGTCACAATTTTATTATGATACATGGCATTTATTATTATTTAAAGAAATTTTTCCATCAGGTTATGAATCTAAACAACGTTCATTTTTAATTGTTTGTAGTCAAGGTGAATTAACTTTAGCTGTTATTATTCAAACTGAATATGAAAAAAATGATTTTAAGTAAGAGAAAATAAATATTAAATTGTTTTTATAAAGATTAATTACTTTAGTATACCACCTGATCATGAATTAATTCAACAGATAAAATTAACTTTAAATGATATATATTCAATTCTTCCAAAAACAATAATAAATTCAGCACCATGGATTATATCGTCACCTGTGGCATTTGTTAAAAAACAATTAAAACGTACAATTTCATTACCATTAATAGGAGGTATAGAAAAAAAAAAATTAGAAATGAAATGAATTAATATTATATATATATATATATCACAAATGAACATTTTCAACTGATCAGCTGCCTGTTTTTGATGAAAATTAGTGCATTATAGATTTTTCTTCACGTTGATTTTCTTGAAAACTGGTCTCTTAGACTAAGTACCTTCTCGTCAAAATTGATTTTTTTTCTCTATCATATTACAGAGCTTATCGAATAGTATAGAAAAAAAGTCGGTTTTTTTCTGTTATAAATTATTCATTTTTCAAAAAGTACAACCATTTAAATTCATATAAAAGATACATATCAATATTTCAACGTGAAAATCTTCAAAATAATATTAATTTTTCTCAAAAGTTATTTTTGGAAAACAGAATTCATTATTGACTTACAAACAACTCGATATATTCTATAATCTGAGTACATCTAAAACGGCTTTGATAAAATATTTGCTAGTTGGGAAAGCCAGTTTATAAAGTCATAAGGGATTTTTCTCATGGTCATATTCTAATTCAGCGTGGTCAATAATTTGTGATCCACTAACTTTCGTTAAAAAATGATTCATCAGTTGAAAACGTTCCCTCATTAGAATTATATGCTGTAATATGAGTCAGATTAACTTTTTGATGAATGTATAAAATGCGGTAAAAAGTTGGGTACACACTAGTTCCCAGCGTGACCAACTTGTTTTGGCCAAGATCACGATGAGTCCAGCCCGTGACCTTGAGTCACGGACCTTCTTTCTGGTTACTCAACATAAAACAAAACTTTCCAGTAAGAGCTATTGCAAAGTTTTTGTTCTTTGTTAAAAGTGATAACGGCGAAATGAGGGGGGGGGGAGTAGCCTGGCGAAGATCCTCCTATCCCTCTTCAGTGCTAAATTCCTGGATGTCCTTGACTATTTTAATACCCGTGACCAAGCTCCAGTCACGGTCACATCAGACACTAGTATACATGGTAAATTTAAAATAAATTCTATTTTCTAGAAAATCGAGTAAAGTCTCAAACGTTTCCGGTTTTCTGAAAAAATTATTCTGAAACAAATTGAAAAATCAATCTAGATTTTACAAAAACGGAAAAATCTACCTGACTTTCTGGGAAACGATTTAAACAATGAAGACCAAGGATATCATTGTATAGTTCCTTATATAAGTCAGTCGACGATATCCGACAACTGCAGCGACTATCTGAGTTACATGAAGTATAACTGTTCATGTCGCCAATTTTGCGTGAAAACCGATGGTTGGCTACGGTTCATAAAACCACTAACAGTTCGAACTGTTTACTACGTTTTCTCGAGCATTTTATAGTTTGTCTATTAAATTAGTGTTTTCAGTCTGGAAGAGATCGATTTCAACTGAAAAAGTCGATTCTAATATACGATAGCATATGATGCCATCTGTCATAAATATACGAACGCGAACGCTAAGCTGCAACAGCCGATGTGGCTGATACAAATGACCTGATCACGTTTACAACGATAAGTGACCGTGCAATTTAGATCGAAATGTAACATTTTTCTTAGAGTTTAAAAATATTCATGTACTGAGATACAAAAAAAACAAACAAAGCAGAAGAACTGCACTTTGAACGACCTAGAATATTTCGAATAATCCTTAAATTTTTCTTAATTGCATATACTCAGAGTCAATGCTGTAAGTAAAATTAGTATAGAGATGAGAGAACAATTTATTGTAAAGACGAAAAGTGATAATAGATATACTTGTTTTGAAAGATGTTCAGAATGTGGAATTGAGTTCGATATTGTAGAGATATACATATGAATACAATCGTGATTTTCTTACGAGAAATTCATTACTAGAATATCGTTTTCTGTTCTCTATAATTTATTTTTCATTCTAAAATATACTTGTATTTTTAAGATCATTTTTTAACGATAATAACTAAAATGAATAGAATAAAATATTTAAGTAATTCTAAGAGTATTTTTTTTTCTAGTTTCTATTAAAATTTTTTAGTCTAAAAAATCAAGACCCTCAAAAGTTAATTTTCTAAAATTTAATCGAAAATATTTTGCAAATAAGTTCCTTCGATAATACAAAGATTTCTGAGTAAGATAAGAGATAAGCAAGCATTTCATAGTAGACGACCAGATCGAATTGAATGCGATTGTTTCGTCTTCAATATTTAGGACAGTAGAAACTTCAAGTACTATTCTGGTAGTACTCGTACTTGAGAAACTCCATATTTGGCCAGTTCTGATAATCAATAAACTTAAAGAAAACTCCCATCTAACAACAATCTCTAATATATTTTCTCACTAATAAAACCTTAAATTTAATATCTAATATTCAAATAGAAAATATTAACTGTACAACATACTAGATAAAGAACGGAAGTATGACGCATTAAATGGTAATTATAAAAACAAAAAACTCTTTTTTTGCTATATTCTAATGCTTTTTCAATATCTATATGCGTGTATGTGTGGTGTTCAACCTATTGTGATCAAAACAGAATTTAAAGCATGAAATACATAAAATTTCCTTTTTTTTATTTTATTTTTTAATAGCATTCAGTCAATCAAACAAATCGAATAAAAATGAATCAAATGTTGATGATACAATATCATTAACATCCTCTCATTATCCTGATCAATCACAAACAGATTTTCGAATAACACAATTAGTAAGTCAACCTGAATCTCAAGATGAATTATATAAAAATAATCGTCAATCATTTATGTCATCAACTTTATCACTTGATGAACAACAAAATAAAAATCTTCATTCAAATTTATCAACATATCGATTACATCCAGGTAATTATTCAACAATATTTTATTATCTTGATTTTCAATCAATTCGTGGTTTACTTATTGCACCATATTTTACACTTGATAAAATAACACAAACAACATTAACTGATCGTCTTTTATTTGAAACTATTCAACAAACATGTATTTATATACGACGAAAACATTTTTTTCGACAATCTAAATTAAATTTAAAAAATTTATTTAGTACAAAAATTCGACCTAAATATTATGAAATTGGTTGTCAATTTTCTTTACAAACAGATCCAGATAATAAGAAAAAAAAAGATACAAATTTATTTAATTTTTGGATTGTAGCAAAAAAATGTTTACAACCTATTGAACATGAATTTTTTGTTTGTTATCATGATTCAATAGCACAAAATATAACTGAATTGGCATTTACTATTGGAATGTTATCAATATGAATCTGAACTTTTCTCTTTACATTACAATCTAATTGTGTTTGTGTTTTTTTCTTGAGTATTTCTAGGAATTTAAATAAAAGCTTTAGATATTGATAGATAACTAACAAAGATATTAGTTAAATTTAGTCACGATTTATTATTATTGATTAATAAAAAAGAAGAATATATGTTTACTATTAAATAAATACAGTATATGATACTATTTTTTTCTTGACGTATAGACCAGTTGAGTCATGCATAAATGTTTACAGGGTGACACAAAAGCAAGAAGAAAACATGATGCTGTCTACTTTCAGATACTTCAAAGTTCTTCTTTGTACTTTTGTGTCTTTTATAGTTAAGTTTGACATGTATGTATATCTAGAGCTCGACAAGATCAATTCTAGTCCTGATCTGAGGATTATTTGTTCGAACAGATCTAACCGAGATAGGAGCTTCCTATCGATAACTGTGATTGCTACTCGGAGAAGGGTTACTAATCTTTTCTCGACTATCTAGAAATGATCCATGTAACTATTCTGAATCAACCCATGGATGGTCATTATAACCTTTTCAAGACTATTTATGAGTGTTCTTCGTAACTTTTTGGGAGATACCTAGGGAAGGAAGTTCTTTTCACATTATTAACTAACGGTAATGACGCTGCTACTAATTACCGAGTAACGGGCTAGCAGAAAACTTGTCCATTTGATTCTTTTGTCAGGAAATAGCTAATGAAGGAAAGTCACGATTTTCTATACAGTTTGATAAAAGTTTTCATGGTCAAGAAAATTTGACCTAGAAATTAAGTATGGAATTTCGAGCAATCGATTATAGAGTCGGATTTCTCAACTCCGAAAACCTTAGATCAAACTTTATAAAACATTGCAAATTTTTCCTCATAGCTGTTTCATGATGAAAATATCAAATTTATGAATTTTTCGCTATCCTGTCATTTAATAAAGTAACAATTACTTCCCTCGTTTACTTTGAGATACTTTAAGATATTTCAAAGTACCACAATGTTATGTTTCATCCTTACTCAAAAGTCACTTTGTTGAAAAATAGTTGAATATTACCGCCATGTTTTGACCAAATGGGCTAATTTTTTCATCACTGATAAACGTATGTTCATAACTCATATTTATTAGAAAAACATTGGCAAAGACTGTTATGAAGTACTACCGCTGACCTAAATATAATTCAAGAATTCTGAAAAAAAAAACAATATATTTCATTGGTCAAAATCAATGATACAGCGAATTTTTTTGAATAAGTTTCTGTACTATTGTGCTTAGTCTCATATTTATATCAAAGATCCATGTTTTTTTTACGCATTGTATTCTAAAATTTTCAGTCATAAATAGCGAGAATTGGTTGAAAAAATTGTCAATATGTCTCGTAAGCCCTTATGTGGTTCAGAAGGAATTTTCTTGCGATGATTATCTTGTTATTCTTTCTAGTTTATTTTAAATCTTAAAAAATCAAAGCTATTTCCATCTTCAAAATATCTCAACGACTAACTAAAGACGATCCAAGAATTCAAATTTAGCAAAAAATGATCACGAGATGAATATTATAATGAATTTCAGTTTCAGCTGCATATAAGTATAGGGGGATATATTTGCATATTCTCAACAGATTTTTCGACATTTATGGCTAAAATTTCAGGGCACACTGAGAAACAAATCATATATCTGTGGTATAAAGATGAGACAAAATAGTTAATGAATGTAACATTTATTTTAGTCATGAGAATATATTGTTTTTCATAACTCGTGAAAGACTACTGTTTTCCATTGAAGTCAACAGTAGCAGTTCAACACAGTTTTTGTCGTATTTAAATTTCGGTAAAGTGACTTTTAGACCATCCAATATGTTCATAGTGTAGAAGGAAAGAGAGTTGAAAAAAATTATTGTACACGTGTTTACAGTAGAAAAGTTATAATAGAACGTGGAACCGCAACAATGATTTCATTGTTGAGAATAAAGAGTTGTTCACGAGTTGAGATTTTGCTCTTTAATGTGAATACCTTGTAATAATAAATGTTCTAAATTCCTACCGATCTCGTCATAATGAACATCTTACAGTGAACGCTTTGCTTTTGTTCTACTAGTATTCGTACATACTCTCATATGATTCTAAGAATAGAAAAAGATACGAGACATGAGTTAGATTCTACTGTCTAACATGCAAACAATCGAAGCATATTTCTATGAAAAGAGATAGGTAAGCAATACCGAAGAAACAGGATGACAAGGACAAGCAAGCTGAGAATAGTATCAGCTTGTTACAGGGTGACAAGATCTACAAAAATTTTGGTCTGTCTAGATCCCCAATATACATGACCTTTCTAAAAAAATTATTCTCTTATTTGGATTCCGACTTTGATGGAGTGTTAATCTCAATTACTGGCTTTTTGTATAAACTATCGATGCTGCAGCAACATTTACAGATACTATCTGAATGTTTTCTGTACTGGAAATTGTGTAAGATGATAACTATCTTTTGATAGAATTGCAAAGAAATGGATTGTGGTCTTAATTAGGTTTAAATACTATATTGATAATTGTGATTGTTATCTTTCGTTCATGAAATGGCTGTATGTTAATCTATCTTAATACATCAATAGAGCTCATAAAATACATTATAATAAAAACTCTATATTCATTCTATCATTTGATTATTGATCGTCACATCTAAGAATCAATGATCGGTTGTCATAAAAACAAAAGTATATGCGAAATTCTTTTTTTTCAATCGATAACAAAACAGAAATGACTTGTAATGTTTAAATACGCTCAACAACTTGAAATATTAATGAAAATTTTTACTAAGAGAAAAAAGTCTTCAAAAGTTTCTTTCTAATAAAACTTAATCCATTTGATTAAATTCTATATATACCAGTAACATGAAATCTATAAATGGATTCGTATTTAGAGGTTTAACATTGCTTGTATTGCCATTGTAATAGATAGTCAATGATAGGAGACATTTTTAGAAGCAATTACTATTCTATTTGTTTATTCTTATGGATCAATGCTGACGACAGTTTTTTATCGAGCAAAACGACCTAAAGTTTCTTGTTTGTGTCAATGGAATAGAATAGATTTGAGTATAATCAATAATTTCTTGATATATTAATAAATTTACTATCATCACTTGTCATTTATTAGCGTAGGTTTTCGCAAATAAGTTTCCATCAAATATTCTGAATAAGATAGTATATGATTGATTTATAAGTTACTACTTTTTTATGTACTTTTAACTGTTAGAATATTTCTATGTTAACGCCCTTATTATTCTTGCTGATTAATAAATTCTGTCCTTTTTTCTCATTGTTTTCTTACTGTGCTTTCTATTTAGACGATATATCGCCTTTCATTCTATTCATCTTTTGCAATACCAGCAGAAACGACTATCGAATACCATCATCGTCTCTCTAAATTATACATACATATATATATTTATATTTATATATATATATATATACGCAGTGAGCAATTTCATTACGTCGTCATTGTGTAAAGCCGATTTGTCAGTATTGGATATGGACGAGAATATGCACGCATAAGCAAGATATTCTTCTTTGTCGTTGGCTTCTTTGATTAGGATTCAAACTGCTTTTTTTGTCGTGTATAGCAAATACACACATACACAGCGCAATTAGACTGCTGTTATTGTTGTTGATATTGCCGACAGCAATGATAACGACAAATCTCGAAGGAATGACAGTAACATAGGATCTATCTTTAATAGTTTTTTTTTCTGGTTTACATGTATCATCGCGCAATATAGAGAACGAACAAAAAAAAAGCAAAGAATTACGAAATACATTTATATATTTTTCTTTTTTCTTTCTCTCTCTCTCTTCTTATTTTCTTTTTTGTCTTATATACAATTGATGGACGAATCTTTTGTCTGTATGTAGATGTATATATATATTTACGTATTTGAAGAATTTCTCTCGTAATACAAAAACCTTGAGTCACTGTATCGTTTGCCTATGATATCAAAGAATAACACAGTAACCCTCTATAGTCTTTTTTTTTGTAGAAGTTTTTGTTTTTCCAGTGTTGACGAGTAAATATATTACTTGGACTTTCTCTCTTGTATACACACACGCACACACATACTGTCAACCTACGCTTAGCACGATTATAATAATCATCGCACACACCAATGGTAGCAACCGTAGAAATATATAGTAGTTGTGATAGTGTTGTCCACAGGAAATACGCACAGCTAGACAGAATAGCAGACCTAGTTTGTATATAAATAAACAAAGCATACATATGGGTCAGAGCTAAGCAAGTATACATTAAGAGTATTTGAACTATTGTTATATACGAACATTATTGTCAAAATAAATACAAAAAGCCCCCGAAGGACAAGTATCACTATTAAATGTGTAATTCAATCCAATACAGATGATTATAACAAAAAAAAAAAGAAAAAGAGAATAAATTTGTCTAAGAAATTGGCTTATTTTCTTCACCTTTAGGAATTTGCTTTATATATGCATGTATTTTATTTATTTTAGATGTCTCGTTCTACATTCCTGACGACATCATCGTCGTCACTTGACGCAAATGAGATGCCATCTCATCCTACAACAACAAATGCAAATACAGATCGTACAAATACTCTTCGTTTTCATCATCGTTTAATGCCGACTATTGCAACAAATAGTCGATCAAATGAAACTTTACCTGTGATTGTTGTTCAATCATCAGCAACATTAGCTGATTCATTAACAACAACAACGACTACTACTACAAATAATACTCAACATAAATCTGTTGTACGTCTCAATCCAAAATTGAAAAGAAATTTAAGAGGCACACGTCGATCAACTGGTATTCGACCAGATGACGTTTCATTAGCAAATGCGACTAATGATGTAAGTAATACATAATATTATAAGAATGAATCATGTGTAATTTTTTTTCCTATTATTTTCTAGACAGCTTTTAATGATGATGATGAAGAGGAGGACAAATCAAATACATGCAATCAATTTATCACAATCACTAGTAACGAACCCAGTGAATCTTTCGATCATAATCGAACAGTATATGAAAAATTTATTCAAAATATTATTACAATTTGTTTTTGTCTTTCAGAGTCCTCCAAAACCGGTGTTTACAGTTAGTCGAGTGCAGTAAGTAGACATACTCAAAAAATAAACCCAGATCGATGATTCCAGTGCCGGAATCCGTGTACTCCCGTTGAAAACCAACAGGAATCACGCTGTTTCCGATCGAAGAACTCCGCAAAATAGTAGAAGCTTAGAAACAGGAATTCGATTATTGTTTTTCATTACCAAAACTGGATAAATCCGGTCACCGGATTTCTATTTTCATGCTCCTATAATTTTCCAAAGCTTTTCGACCGGAATCGGCTGTAACTTATTCATGTGAAAAAGAATAAATCTCATTATATTTATCTATTAGACCAACATTCGACGAAAATTCTCGTCATTCATTTGAAAAATTATCAATTAATCGTACAGGTAAAATATTTTTGTGATTGTTTCAAAAGAGAATAATTTCTTTTATAGATCCTTTTGTAATGACATCATCACCGTCACCATCATCACCTTCGAATATATTTTCTAATACATCAACAGTAATGTTTCGACCTGAAGAATTCATTCTACGTCGGGTAATGTGTAAGACATGATTATTATTGTTTTATTATTATTATTATTATTGATTAGCAACCATCTGATGAAGATCCTTCAATAATAAAACGTCGACAACTTGAAGAACGTATTTGTACACTTGAATCACTTGTCCGTGATAAAGATTCAATTATTCTTGATTTACAACGTCAACTGGATAAAACCACAAGAGTATGTTTTCTATTATATATGTTTTTTTTGCTTATTGAAAAATAATTTGTTTCTTAATTAGGATTTAAATGATGCCGAACAACAAATATATGTATTACAAAGAGATAAATTAACATTAATAAAAACTTTAACAACATTACAAGACACAAAATCTTCGTCAGTAGCAGGAGGAGGAGGAGGAGGAGCAGCAGCAGCACCGGGAAGAGATACTTCAACATCACCAAAACGAACTGGTTTTATAACAAGAAATTAAAACAATTTTATTTTTAGTTTCTTTTTCTTTTGGTTCTTGTATAAATATGAATATATAATTATTTGATTTCTTTAGAAAATGAATGTCATTCTAAGTGACAGAAGTTATGCAGAATATGTAAACATTCTCTGTCATTCGCAGGAAAGGAAAAAATAACCGAAGATATTAACACTCGTTAGATGATCAGTTATCGTTAAGAATGTTGCTTAAGAACGTTATTATCCTTCTTATTTTTGTACCTTTTCGTAAGTGTAAAAAAGAAAAAAAATGCGTGTATCGTCTTCTTTTTTGTTTTGTTTTTTGTTTGTTTCTAACTAATAAAATGAATACATAGGTATTTTTTCAACGAATAATCTTTGTCGATTAATTGAATTTAATATACCACAAGGATTATTTTCATTTCGTACAAATGATATAGAAGAAAAATTATTTTATAAAACTGATTATGTATGTCAGAATAAACCAATTTTTCGTTCAATTAAATATCAACATTTATATCAATTTCAATCACCAAATAATCGTTGGTGGACACTATATGATACAATAAATTCAACATATAAATTAGGCATGTATGAATGGTGTAATGCATGGAATGCTAAACCTTTACTTGCAATGCAACTTGGAATATTTCAACATCCACTTGGAAAACAAATCAAATTACAACGATGGAAACATATAATTGTTCATGAGAAAAATAATAGTTACACATATAAATCTGTATCAAGTAAGAAACAATACATTGAATTTTAAGTTATTTCATTTTTCGATGGAACATTGATTATAATCCGCCATTTCTCTTATGAAAGCTTAGCGCCTACTGGACTTTTTATTTGTTTCACAAGTTAAATATTTGGAAGCGAACTTTTATTATGATCATTTGTTTTTGTCTCGTAGCTTTGATTTAATTCGTTTACACGTATAGAAGTGCTTCAAATTCGATAAATTGAAATTTTCATTCTATGTGACAATTTTGATACGAGTTATGATAATCAAAAATTGACTTCTATTCTTTATTAATTCCATATGATACTTTGATTTAAGGAACTGTTGAGCTTTGGAGGAGTTGACGAAAAAACTTTCGCAAGACTCTGTCAGGTGACATTTTCTTAGAAGTTTACGTCAATTATTTTGAAGAATGTATAAAGTAAACCCTTTACGAATAAAATCAGCACTTTTCATTTTTATGAAATAGATAGTCTAAATCTTAAGATGTCTTATTTTTCATTTAAAGATTTTTTTATATTTTTTTGTCAGCTTAATAAGAATTTACATCGTTTTATTTCTACACTGTATAATACTATAACAGAAAGAAAGTCAACAGAATGATATAAAACCATGTCTCTTTTCTATTTGTCAGTCCCTGAACAGCTGTCTTTCATTAATGTATATGTGTACATAGTTTTTGGCTCAAGACAAAAAACTCGTTTGTTCGTTAATAGAAAACATGAAGAGCAAACAAGATCAGATATGCCAAAGAAGTGACAACGAAAAGCGATGAGTTTATCTATGCGATGATTTACGTTGCTATTTTGAGCTAGGTCGGATAGAGGTGGATTCTATTACATTTGGAAGATCATTAAGTTGAAACTTGGCTTCTATTATGTAAGGAAGAAGAGAATATATTATGCGAAGGGCAACTGCCGACATTAATTATCCACATATTAGCAAAAGAATTCTATTGAATCTAGTGAAATTTTGCCAGAATAACATATAGTTCATAAGGTCTTTTTGTGTGTTTATCTATTCGATATATTCAGCTCGTATCGTGAAATATTATAAAGGAAAAACATGTCATACTTTTATGTGTGCAAAAGTGCATTAATGTTATCGATTCGTGCCATTTCATATATTATTCATGTAATTATGATAGATAGAATATATTGTGTCTAGAAAACTATCTGTTCGAACGAAGTATTTCTGTTAGAAAACAGATACGAACAAGATCAATCATTGCTTTTCTGATCTTTATCTTGATCAAGAAAATCTTTTGATTTCAGTTTTTGATTTCGCAAATATTTTATTATCATAAAACTTACAAAAAGCTCTTTGCCGTTGTCTATAAATGAGAAATATTTTATTGATATAATGTCATGTATTCAATTACTAATGTCTTTTGTCTTAAATGCTCAGTTAAACATGAATAAAATTAGTTGTTTTAGTTTCGATCCAGAACAAAGAAAAATTTTGGTTTCATAACAATGCTGATTATGTATAATAGAAAATCTGTTGAAATCACATAAACATTCTATTTATTTATTGTGATGTTAAGATCATCATAAAGTATTCTTAATAGACAATACGGTCCTATATATAATATCTGAAAGGATTATATCAGTTTCATTTAATTCTGATTTCAATTACCGGCATATTTGAGCTTATATTAAATTAATTTCTCTAAATAAAAATGAATCTATTAATAAAATTTTCATCTACATTAGTTGACAAAAGTCCTTCTACTAGGTATATAATATCTAAATGCACATCCTTTAGTCTCATATTTTGGTGACAAATAATGTGCGATGCATCCTGATCACCAGCAACAATCAGGACTTGATTGGCTTTTATGTGAACGAGCGTAAAATCTAACACAGATTTTTTTCACTCAAATGGAAATATTTCAGCATTAGCAAGATACCTTATAGATCTTGATCCCTCCGTTGAGATCTCAATGCTTCTTCTATCACCGATAAAACTTTATATCGAACGATTATGGTTTGCTTGACTTATGAAGTTATCTTTAGATACTCTTAGCATGAGCATTGAACAGATTCATTAAATAGTAACCGGTAGCGACGACTATTTTCTCCTGTGAGTTGTATGCTGTAATCAAGGATCATTTGACCACGCCATAATTGTAGCTATTGGTGCAGCAAGATCCTATGTAAAAATCATCCTAAATAATGGAAGCGTCGCTGCATCTCAGAATTACAGCAGATTGGAGTCTTCTATCTATGGCATAAAACTCTAAAGCTAATACATTAAAGCCAATTGATCTTGAATAGGTGCGAGTAGTGGGACTTTTTATGACTGTTGTATGTTGACATTTGCATATCTCTAGTCACAACACTATGGCCAATCACAATACTTAAACAATAAAATATACATATTATTTTTTATTTTGATATAGATGTTTCTCTGAAATGTTATTATCCTTCATCAACACCGGTTTGTCAAACACATCAATTAGCTTTTCTATTCGATTTAACTGAAACAACAAATAAAAATGAATTAGATCAAATGAAATTATTAACAAAAACATTAATTTGGTTATTATATAATCAAACAAATATTTCACTTAGTTATTATAGTGATAGATTTCATCTTATACATTCATTTGATGAAAAATCATCAATAAAAAGTCTTGAACATTTATATGATTCAATCGATACACTTAATAAACATAATGAAAAACCAAAACGTTTTTCTGTTCAATGGCCTGAAGCAATTCATAGTATTGTTACAAAAATTTTTAAACGTCGATTTTTCTTACCACTTAATATAATCAATTCAACTGGTCAATATCAATCTATAACAGATGATTCAATTGATGATGAAATATATACTGAACCATATCCATTGATTTATTCTGATGAACATGCAATTAAAACTATTCTTAATATAACAACATATCCATATCGAAAAAAACGTTCAATAAAAAAATCATATGATAAATCAAATAATCTACTTGTTATATTAACATCACGTTCAAAATATCTTTATGATTATAAACAACAAGATAAACAATTAACAGAATTTATTGCATCAGTACCATTAAGAATTCTTGTTATTGATTTTAATAAAATATCAAATAAAAATCAAGCTGAATATATTCATTCAGCATTTATTCACTATGCTAAATATGCTTTAGCATCATGTCCTGTGACTTATAATTATATTGAAACATATGAAGAGCTAGGTGATGTTATATATGGTAAACAATTATTTAATCATTATCATCGATTATGTTATCCACCTGAAGAAAATTTATTTAAAAATAATTTTACAACAACTTTAATTGAAACATCTGATAGTTCAACAATAGAATGTACACTTTTAACTTTATTTAATAATGAAAATGATAATTCAACATTAAAAGATAAATTTGATTATACTTTTTATGAAACACCAGATAGCTGTTTTTCTGCACCTGTTTATCGATCATTAGGTGATAGAAATTTATATGTACAAAAAATATCAAATGGTCATTGGTTAATCGTTCGTGTTGATTCACTTTTACCTTCAACAATGACTATTCAACAAAAACTTGCATCGACAACAACTAGTACTTTAGAACGTAAGTTTTATTTGTTTGCCTTTTTTTTTTTAATAAAGAAGATTTGTTTGGATTCTGTGAATTCTGAATTCAAGAAAGTCTCAGAGCTCCAACAACTGAAGAAATCCGACGACACTCGAGAATTTATTGAAGCTAAGGTAACAGATCAACTCTAGCGTTTCAAACGAAATCGACATCATCACGCTTTGATTACTCACAAATTTTAAGCAATTGTAATGTTCTGCATTCAGAATACCAGAAACGTCACGAAATATGACAAGCATACGGTACAATCTTTTCCATGGATGTTCAAATATGGCTATGACTGAAGAGAGAACCGAAACACACACACCTACACTCTTTCTAGAGTTCCATGAGTGAAGTTGCACTTTCGAGAGTTCAAAACCCACGGAAGCCGGTCGATCTCAAGAGGGAAAAAACGATACTTCAGTACTTTGAAGTACAAGTGAAGTGTGAATGAAGAACGAAACTTCACTCGTACTTCATAATACTGAAGTCTCGCATTTTCTCCTTGATCAATTACGTCTGTCATCGTCTGTAGAGAAGAAGGACGGCGAATGGATGAAAATTTCTGTGTTATAAACTTCAACATTCCTTTGAAATCGAGTTTCACGGGAAAAAAACTGATTTCTTTGATTTTTATCACTGGAAATCAGTTTGTTTTCCTTTATCGTGTTTCACAAAATCCGTTAGTTTATATCAGAAGCATATATTTATTTTCGTTTCTAGCTGAATTTTTCTATGCTACTGATTATGCAAATGGTCCAATGATCGATAACTGGAACAATGAAACAATAATTGTTGATTTACCTATTAGTGTTCCACATTGTTCTGATACTCCTGGTATAGATATTCTATGGGAAAGTGCTGATAATCAAATTCTTAATGATTATTCATTACGTACTCCACGTCAATGGATATCAAATTCAAATAAATCTGATTTAATTTCCCCAATTTGTAATAAATATAAAATATCATGTCAAACCTCAAAGTTCGATTTACTTATTCTTATTGATTCTCAGTATGAATATTTATCATTAATAAAAACATTTCTTAATATATTTCTTACATTAATTGAACCATATAATCATCGTTTTAGTCTTATTATATTAACATCATCAACAGTAGATACATTTCAATATCATCTACCTTTAACATTATTAAATACAATAAATAATAAAATAATTGAAAATTATTTATCTTATATTGATGAGAAAAATATTTCAATAATACAATTAAATCAACATCTTGAACCTATTAGTAATTATTTAATAAAAAATCAAGAATTTTTATCAAATATTTCTACACAACAAATTATATTAACAATATCATCACGATTGAATTTTAATCAAACTCATATAAAAGAAATAATTCAACGTTATTCAACTATTCGATATATGGTACTTGATCCATATTTAAAAAATGATGATTATGAACATAATAATAATCAAGAACGAGAAAATCTTCTTTCATCATTAACATCATCACCTTCATATATAAATTTATTTTCATCTTATGCTGCTTATAGAGATTTAACATTTCATACTGTGTTTCGTTTATTAGAAAGTTTATGTGGATATATTCAATAAACAAAAAAACAATACTATATATATATATATATTTAGCCTCGAACATAATGTGGAATATCATCTATAACAAAAACTATTTTCGTTTTTGGATTTTTTGTAGTTTCAGAATTTTTTTTTGTCAAAACTAGAAAACAAAAAATTAATTTAACACAATAAAGAATTTCTTTTTTCACGTACATTCAACTCTAACTACAATAAAATGCCATGTTTGAGCATCATATTCAAGTTGATACTAAAAAAAACAATAAAATAATCATAGTTATTGTCTTGATCAATGGTAAAGTAATTTCAAATAGATCGACTTTTATTTTTGACAGATCTGACCTTTCTATGATGAGTATTAGTAATATGCACTCTCTGACCTGCTATGAGAGAATTTATACTAGTCGATAGAGTTTATGTCTACTGAATCACAGTCTAAGCCAAAATTTCAATCAAAAAAAAATATATATTCGGAAAAATGACGTTACATGAAGTCATGGTAAATACCTGATGGTTTTAGTCAGTTCTAAATATATAGCAAGACCATATTTGATTTCAATCTTAAAATATTTATTTTGTTGAGTTCTTGGCTCAGAGCGAACCACAACATATCTTATCAGTATCCGTCTGTGATAAGACAACACCTTGCCAGTCTGTTATACCTGTCATATTATTTCTTTGGTCTTGTCTACTTATTTGTTGTTTTTTTTTCCCGACCTATCTATTTGCTTTTTCATACCAAAATCATGATAATAATAGAATAAATGAGGTATTAGTCTTCATAGAAAGCCTGATAAGTTAGTTGAAACAATTTAAAAATGACTACATTGTTTATATTTCAATCAGCAGAACCTAGCTCATGTCTCGTAATTTTTTTTACTACTAGAATCATACCAGAGTATGTGTGAATAGGAGTAGAACCAAAGAAAAGCGTTCACTTTAGGAGAACTATTTTAGTTAGTGGAAATGATAAAAAGCGTTCATAGTATACTGTAAAGAGACGTTCTCTCAGAGGAAGTTTCATTGTAGATTAAACACTTATGAGTTAAACAGTGCTGCTACGTAGCAAAATAAAGAAATAGAAAGACAGTAATCTTAAGAAAAAAAAACCTGATCTTTATTCGAGAACATTTCAAATTGATCTAACAGACAAGAATGGCGATCACAGTATTAAGATGAATATAAAAACGATGAACAGATATTCATTGTTAATAACCCTTCTAGAATAATAATGGACTTAATTATTTGTAAGTACATATGTTCAATATTTAAACTGAAACACTTATCTAATTCATCATTTTTAAATTTCATCTTTAAAATTAATCTCGTTGCATCTATTTACAAGAAATATATTCAATTTATGATATAAACTTTGATATCAAGAAAAAAATACCCAGATAGGCAGGTTTGTTTTATAGTCAACCTATTACAGACAGGCAGATTATCAATTAGAGTATTTCACAAAGACAAACTTACGTTCGTCTTCGTCGATCATATATCCCAATCTATCATTGACTATGGATTGAATACCTGTCTATTACCTTCGCATTATTAGAATTCTTTTTTTTTCCTCATTATTCCTAATATTCATTGGCATATATGTATCACAATAGGTCATAAAAATAACTCAAAGGGAAGACAGTAGGCTTCAAAAGACTTCAAGACTGAAGTCTCGGCTGTTTCGTCCTTGGAAGAATTACGGAATATCAAAATATATCATATCCGTCATAAACTAGTAAATCAACTAGTTCGATACTTATCATTTTCTTATTTGTCTTAAAATATTTTTAAAAACATGTTTCGTTAAGTCAAAATTTGTATAGAATAGACCAAGAAATTCTGATTTAATTCGTTCGATTTTTATTTCAATGAATAAAAACTAATTTATTCATGATCAATTAAACTTTCGACAATAAACTCTTCAATTTCCTCATTAAATTTATCTAAAACATGTTTCATTTTTCTAGATTAACCTAATGACTCTCTAATAAATATTATCGAATATCAATGAATCACACTAAGTATCATATATACAGTATACTATATCATTTTAATAACTCTTCATCAAAGCCTAAAAGATCATAACATCCATCTATCGTAGATTATGTTACGTCTAAGTTTATTAAGTAAATGTAACAGCTGATATTAATAATTAATTTATAGTTGAACCTAAAAGAAAAAAACAATTTCAAACAATGCGAACTGTGTCACATTGTTGAATATAAACAGTAAACTAGTCTATTGAACTATGTTTTAGTTAGAATTTTTGATTATATCTTATTACCTCATGTCCAATATTACATTGAAATGTACCCTTAAAATATTTAATAAAATTTTCTGCTAAATTTTTTAATTTTTCTTCTTCAATATGACTACCAATTTTTTTTCGAAAATCATTCATTCTAAAAACAAAGAAGAAATTATTAACTTAATATCGATCAATTCAATATTATAATAATAAACTTACTTTTGTGTAATAACATTCAACCAAAGTTCTGTAATTGGTGATGGTTTATTTGGTAGTCTAGAAATACAAATGAATAGATTTAGTATTATTAATAATTTATACTAACTGAGTTTGAATACGTTCATTCGAATATTCTAATAGAGAAGCAAATGTTTTTGTACGATGTCGATATAAATCATTTGTATAAAATGATTCAGCTAATGCTTTAACTGATATAATTTCTTCGTTATTGTTCATAGAAGTAGACTTTTCAGGTGCTGAATAACGTTGTAATACTAATAATGATATAAATTCAATTAAGAAAAGAAAAAGACTACTAAATGAATCGATTGTAAAATTACCTGCTGATTGTTCTGTAAGCATATTTTGACTAACCCAACGGCGTATACTACGTGAATTTCGAAACCATGATAAAGAATAAATATCTTGATAAAAAAAAATACATATTTTACAAAAAAGAATACCACTGAAATATATTTACTATGATGATTCATATTTGTTTTTATCTTTTGTTCTTGTAATTGATTAACTACAAACGAAAAATTTATGTATTTTATTTTGTACGATTTAAACTCACTAAAATAACTATCAAGATAATCAATAATATATTGAGTTTGATCTTCAAATGATATATTTTGATGATTAAATAAATCATTTAAATTTTTTTCAAATACATTATTATGTTCAATGGTTTCAATATTCCATTTATTTTGATTAAGATCATAAGATAATATTAATGTTGATGGTAAAATATCTGATCTATGATAAAAAAAATAATATGTTCTTGTTGAATTATCATATCGAATTGAAATTTTTCTAGTTTCATTGATTTCTTGTTCATATAAAGCCAACATTATATTATACTATTAAAACAAATAATTTTTATCTTCTTTTTTTTTTTTTTTTGTTTTCGGAATAAAATATATCTTCTTACACAAACACGTAGTAACATAGATTGTTTATATTACATGTCAATAGATAAGAAAGATAAAAAAATTTGGAATTTGTTCTTTTAAATGTTACTTCACTATGTGCAATATAATGCTTGCAAGGCTCTGAATATATTCTCATTTGTATTACACAAATTTTGTTTTTTCAAAAAATGTGTGCTTTCTTCTTGGAATCTTATAGATCTGTGTAGTATACACTTTATATGTACAATGTCAGTTTTCAGATTTTTTAAAAACTTTATGCAACCAAATATGATTGACTTAAACTGATTTATAAAAAAGACAACTCACTGGGATATATGTATATATCCCTAAGATTCAGATAAAAATCTGAAGCCTTGATTTTGTTAACTCTTTCGGGACGGAAAGCATACATAGGCGTTTCGTGTCCTGGAATAGTTCACATCTACTGATGCGCACTATTTATAATTGATCAAACTGGTACTATTTTGTGATTTGGTAAGAGTGAAATATATGTGCGTCACACTGATTTTTGAAAGATCAATATCACTGATTAGAAATGAAAATTAATTCATTTTAAATAATTCCGTATTTCATTATTTTGCTGCGAAAAAAACAAACAATTTCGCCCTGCAAGGGTCAATAAACTAATAGTTTTCAGGCAAAAAATCTAAAGCATTGATATTTTATTTAAGCCTCATAACAAGGTAGGTATTCTGTAAGTTTTAGTCTAATATTATGGTTTTCTATTTGTTTAAGAACATATGAATTGAGAAGGGTGATGTTATTTTAAATATATATTTCATTAGCGATGACATGCAAATGCCATTGATTGAGTAATCCGAGAAAGGTTCAAAAAACGTTGTGTTCTAGCGCAACCAAAATTCTAATCCATGTCGAATGCTTAATAATAATTGTAGGCTTTGAGCTGTTATTAGAACTTCTCATAAGTCATGTGATTGTATGTGCTCATAAAATTGTCAATTCTTATGTCCACATTCAATTGAAGTATTATGATTGTATTAGCAATTACGCTTTTCAACGTAACTTTTACCAATCAATCAGTTATCTGCAAAAGAAATATTTTCTTTCATCCACATGAATTTTCATCTGAACGTTTCATTAAATCTGAGTTTGGATTGGCTCAGTCTCAATTTTGATATCACATTGGACGCCATGTGATGTTACACACGAAGGAATACTAATATCATAAAATTCTAAGGTCATAGGATGGGGGAAAAACACTAGTTTTTAATATAATTGGATTATATTCGAGAAGGTATATTTTTTTCCTGGATATTTTTCGAAATGACATATATATGAGCTATTCTAACTGAACTCTTTCGATATTTCACTGTTTTTGTTCTTGTATATAGTCTTATTTATCTAAATAATTAGACACGCGGAATCTACAAGCTTGAACTTCATATCCTAAATTATATTTATTATCGAAAAGTGATTATGAAAGTAAATTTTAGTCACGATTTTAAAATAATAATGATTACATGTCTAAGTATTCAATGTTGCTACCATCTAATTTTCATTCATTAAGTGGTAATAACTAGCATAAATTGTCTAAAAAAATACTTATAATGAGTTTTGATAATAGGTCATTACTAACATTATTTTATAATTAATTCAGTCATAATTTTCCACCGGAAAGTTACAAGCAATTTTATCTGTCTACCATACTTATATAATTGTCAGTCTATAAAAAAAAAATAACAAGTACTTAAATATAAAAAAGGACATTAATTTGATATTTCTGTTTTTCTTTTTTTATCATTCATGGTTTTTGAAATCTGTATTATATATTCTTAATAATCTTATTTATTTCTGAATAGCATTCGACATTGAGAAATATTTACATACTCCATATTTAAATAAATATTGAATTAAAAATTTTCTTTTTTTTTGTCTTGTCTATTGATTCAAACGTGAAAATGAAAATGAAAATAAATGTATTTATTTATTTTTTCCTTTTTTTATACTTGATGTGAAGTATTCTTGAAATATACTTTTCTTCTTCGGGTTTGCTTTTTTTTTAAAGAAAATATTATTTTTTTTCTTTTTGTGAATCATTGTACTATATATTTGGTATTTCTATACTTTGTTTTAAGTATCTAATTATTATTCTATTATAGATAAATGAAATAGAATATTCTATTTTACTAAGATTACTTGCACTATATATAATCCTTGATATAATTTGATCATTATGTTGTATACTGGCATTAACAAGTATTTTAATGTCAACATAGCAAATGAAGAGTCACATGGTTGTGTAATGAGATACTTCAAGTTAAAAATGAATTAAATGAATAGAATTGAAAACAAAAGAAAAATTTTAAATCCTGGTTAAATTAATAATTCTTTATTTAGTGAATCAGTTATATAGGTCGTCAAGGTCAGCATGTTCTACATCCGTCAAAACATCATAAAAGTAAATGCCATGCCGAAGTCTCATTGTTGATATATGTATATGTTGACAAACTTATATTAAATTGCGATGATGACAGACACATTTTTTCTATTATATTTCGTATTTAATTAAAAACGTCAATGTTTTACTTGTCATAGTTAATGAAACAAGCCATCAAAAATGTAAGAATATACCTTTCAACAAAAGCATTTCACAACTAATGAGTCTTTCAAAAACAAAACAAAACAAAACAAAAAAAAAATAACGACAGTAAATTGTGATCTCTCATATCTTTTTTATTTTATTTCACATATTGTTTTTTTTTTCACTTATAAATCGATATAAGAGATCAATATAGAATGTGTCACAAATTATTTTCAAATAAAAAAAGAAAACAAACAACCAACCAACCAAACGATTTCTAGTAATAAACTTTGCAAGAAAAGAGAAAAAAAAACAAATCTAGATTAAACCAAACTTACAAACAATAGTGAATAACAACAAACAAGCAAACAACAATATTTGAAAAAAACACAAAAAAAAAGAAACTAAACAAAACAAAAATAAATTACGTATCACAGATTAACGAGATTCTGTCATAAAACGCTCATTATAGAAAAATGTATATACGTTTTCTTTTATTGTCTCGTTATTGGTTTTTCCTCACACATTTCGACTATTTCTCTTTTGTTTTTTTTTTGTTGATATAAATATTCACGACCAAAAACTTGAACATAAAGAGAATATAACAGAAAAAAAAAAAAAAACAAAAAAAATCACAGGCAATAGAAAACACTAATAATTCGAAATACTTTCTTTTGCTTTCAAATAAAAATAAAACAACATACAAATCATGATGCGTATAATAGCACCACTTAAGCAATGAAAATTATTTATATTCATTTACAATAATCATTGATGTTATAGATATAATTAATGTTGAGCAAAAATTTTGTCGGTGTCACTATTTTTTATACATTTCTATTCGTTGAAAAACCACCGATTCGACCATCTCTAGAAATAAATAATATAAATACTAAATAACATTTATAATCAGTAATAAATTTTACAATAAACAAAAAAAACAGTTTTTGCTACTTAAAAAGTATCTCAGTAAACGAAAAACTCTGCTTTCTATCAGGTAAAAATTTCTTAGTGGTTTTAACTGACAAGAAAACTCTTTCAATTGATAATCTTTGTTCGAGTTTATATTTTGCTGATTATTAGAGTCGATTATGCAGATATAAATTCTAAAAGGACATGTGCCATAAGAGTTTTTTTTTCTTGAGTTATGATCATTTGACTTAAATTTCAGCCTCTTTCTAGATATTACAAGGAAAACTGAATCAACGAATATTAGTCTGAAATTTTACTCGGAAACATATCTTATAATCCTTATAATAACATACAAGTTTAAACAAAAACAATGGTGTTGCAAAAACGGTGGTTTCTTGCTCAAGATTCAAATAAATGCGGTTTCTTTTGCGTATGTAATATCTTGAGAAGAAACCATTCATTTTTACTGAAACTTACATAATATAATAAGAACATTGAAGTCTAACTTCGAGAAACATGTCAGACTAAATTGTCATAATTTAGTTTTCCTTGTAATATGTTACAAGAGGCTAAAAATTCAGTAAAATGATTATGACTAAAGAAGAAAGTGCTCATGGCACATTACCTTCTCAGACATTTATCTTCGTAATTGACCTTACCTATGAGCTAAATATGATCTCGAGCAAAAGTTATCAGTTAAAGGAGTTACCTTATGAAATAATTTAAAGCAAGCTTAATTGGAATTTGTACGTATTAGCAGCAGGAGCAAAAGTAATAGCTATTTTGCTTTTAGTCGTTCTTTGTATACCTGAACTAAATTTGGTCTTGTTGTCTTTTTCTTCATTATACTAAACTTAGTGAATAACGGAAGGAATTTTTTTCAAAAGAAAACTATAATCAGGAAATAAATCGAAAAGATATCATAAATTTTTCTTCTTATCTTACCTTGCATAGGTAGTAAGATTTGTACAAAATTGATTCCATCTACAAAAAAATCAAAAATTCATTCAATACACAAAAGAAAAGACTTTTCAATTAAGAAAAAGAACAAAACTTACAATCCAACTTTATATTCGGACATTTTTTCTGAAGTTAACAATTGTATTGATGTCATATTTAAAGGTTGTTCATTTTGCATATGTTCATCATCAACATGTGTCATAAATTGTTGTGGCGTAAATACTTGATCACAACGAAAGCAATGTATACAACGATAATCAGGCTCATTAAACCATGTTGGAAATAATTGTCCCATGGTATCAATTGTTTTACTTGTATATGTTTTTGTATGTCGTACAACAAGTTTAGGTAATTTATCCATGTCACAGTAACCACGTTCAATAATAGCTCGTTGTAAATCAATACTACGTGTACGAATATTAGGTAATGTTAATTCATGTGGTGTATTTGGTGGACTAATTAATATTGAAGAATTTTGTGCAACAATAGGTGTTGTTGGTGGTGCTCGAGATTGTACTGGTGTTGGACGACGTGGTTGAGAATAGGATTCAGTTTTACGTACTGCCATTCCATTTATCGGTGTACTTGGAGGAGGTGGTGGCAGTGGTGGTGGATATGGATAACGCATAGATGGATTCATATTTGGATTTGTGATTGAAGGAGATGTGGATGGCCAATGGGATGATGATGAGAATGCGGGAGATGGTGGTGCTGGTTGAACAAAATATGATTTCGGTGATGGATAAGATGAGTACGGTGTGGTTGGTGTTGTTGGTATAGAATCAATACGACGTTGTTTTCGATTAATAGATGGTGATGAATGTTGAATCTCTGGTGTTTGCGATGGATCACGTTTTAATATTTGTGATGTTGATGTTGGAACTGAATATTGTCGATAGATAAGTCTTTCATTTGATGCTAATTTATCTGCTGAATGTTGTGATTGCATTGCTGATGATTGAAAACAACAAGGTAAACGACATGGTACTGATGATGATGACGTTGGTGGTGATGTTTGCATTTTAATTGATGCTTGTTGTTCAGGTGTTAATTGATGATAATAATTTGGTTTTCGAACAATAGGCATAACAACAGATGATGCTAAATTATGATTATTATTGGATGATAATGATGAAGGAGGTAATGTAACGGAATTTGATTGATTATCATAACAATTTGTTATAGGTAATTCTTTAGATTTTTTTATTGTTGGATATTGTATTGAAGAAGAAAATGGATATGAATAAACATTTCCATTATTTACATTTGCTGCTGAATGATAATACGAATGTGGCATAGGAGCTGATGATGGATCACGATATACATAAGAATCTTGATGATAAACACCATATGGTGGTATACGATAAGAAGATGATGAAATTGGATGATGAATAGGTGTTGGTTTAGTTAACATTGAAGGATTAGGTATATGTGCTATTGAACGCGATATAATAGTAGGAGGTGCACGTGGTTCAGGATCTGAAATAGTAGGGACGTTTGACGGTAAATTTTGTTTGTTGGTTAAAGTTGATTTTTTACTTTTGATTTTATGCCGTTGATTAGCAAGTTCAACATTTTCTTCAACATTAACAATCATCGGCATTGAATAACTTTCATCAGTTAAATCGATTGCTTCGGCTGTCGATTTAATATTTAATTTTGTCTTATTATCGATTGTGAGAAATTTTTTAATTGTTGAAAAATTTTCTTTTTTACGACATGTTATTAATGATAAACTAAATGAACGACGTAAAAGAGTTTTATTTGATTGTTTACTATATGTAAAAGATTTTGAACGATATAAACAACGTGAATTATTTGTCGATAATATCGGTATATGAAATTTTGTTGTACTTGAAGAATCATGAATATCATTATTATATGAATTAAGTATACGCCATTTTTTTGGCATATTCATTACGGACGATGATGATGATGAACATGGTTTATTTATATGAGTATCATCTATAGGACTAAAAAAAATGAAAGATATATTGTTGTTGTTTTTTTTTTTTTTTATTGATAAATTAATGTTATCGCTAAATATATGTTCTTCAAGCTTTGACTAACATATATTCAATAACTATTATTAAACGTATATGATGACATTGCATGATTATTGTTAATAACTTTTTTGTAGCCTAATGCAAAAGGATTATTTATAAGTATTTTTAATGAAAAAAAAATCTCATTAATACTATAAGAAATTCTTCTTTCCTTTGGAGATTATGAGCTACTTTCAAAAATTTTACAAGTCAGCAAAATATTTTAGAACACTATTATCTTTTTATAAAATATAGATATTGATTTAATGATAAATATAAACAATGAGAAATTGTTTTCTTAGAAAATATGAGAATATTTTCTTGAATAGAGATCGAACATCATTTCTACATTTTAAATTGAAAACTAATTCGATATATCTTTATACACAAAGAAAACAATCAAAATCTATTATAATTTCAATCCGCCTACTTTTACTACTTTGAATAATACTCTTAGTAATAGAATTTCTATCACAGGTGGATAAATTTAAGACTAACAGACTTAGAAATTTGTTGTCTTTTTAGCCTTATTTCAATCTCAGTCATGATGCATTTTTATCCTTTTTGCCCTCGTATACCTTTAGTAGGTCGATGACTTATTCACCGTTGAATGCTTTTCATATCTCTCATCATAAAAATAAAATAAAATATTGATTCACGTAACTACAGAAACGTGTACACATCATGATTAATCGAACATGATTGTTTTGGTCGGGGACAAACAAGAAACATTATACTTTATAGTATAAAAGCCTTATGAGAATTTCGTTTTTGCATATTGTCAACAACTTAATTATAAATATGGATATATTTTATTTAGTAGAACTAATTGATAGTCTAACATAAATATTTTTAGGTGCAAAGGTTGAGTTATTTCATGTTTCATTGTACTTACAATTGCAAAAAAAGAATTTTTATGTTTGTTTCTTTCAATCAAAACATAACAAAGACGGCGCCTTTTTTTAAAGGGTTTTATGCTAATGTAGCTATTTATACTGTCTATTTAATAAGACAGAGTATCCTTGATGAATAAAATGGATTATTCTTACTTTTGTGAATTCATTCGATTTAAATTTGTAGATTTTTGAATAGATTGTTCATTAGTAACATTAAGCCTTGATATATTTTGATATTGTTGATGAAATTTATCAAAATACATATGTGTATTTTCATTTTGTTTTTTTATTATTGTAGATTTTGATATAATTTCAGATTCAGTTGTTGCAACTGTTGATGTTGACATTGTTGTTGTCGTTGTTGTTGTTGCTGTTGCTGCTGCTGCTGTTGTTTCGGTACCAGCTGCTGTTGCTGAAACAGTTTCATTTGTTGAAAAGATATTACAACTAACTGGACCATTACATTGTATAAATATCCCAAATTGTGTTGGTGCCAATGGTGGTGTTTCATTTGATTTTGGTTTTTTTGTAACAATTTTCAAGCGTTTTCGAGGTTCTTCATCATGTTCATCGTCATCATCATCCGACGAGAGACGTTTCGTAGCCATTGGTGAAGGTGAAACTGAAAAGAAAAACAGAAGAAAAAGAAACCTTCATTATAATATAAACATATGCATACGTAAGCAAACAAAGGGAAAAAAGAAAGAATTCTCATTTTACCTTTGTCCTTTAAAAGAACAGGTGTTGGTGTTCGTCTATAGCTACGCATTTCATCAATTATTTGATTGATATATTTTTCGCGTTGTTGACTTTCATTTTCATCTATACAAAAAAAAAAACATATTCGAATACAAGAAAATCTTTCCAAACTAATTTCGAACTTCGATTTGTTGATGTTAGTAGTAATTGTTTTAATTTTAGTAAATAATCTGATGAATTTATTGAAATAAGACGATAACGATTGTCATTAAATTTTTTTAATGGTGGTATCTGTTGTTCAATAGATATTTTTTCTGATAATGTTACTTGTTTTATTATAATAAGTTCTGATTTCGATAATAAATTAATAAATTCATCTAATGTACATAATGATGAAAATACTTTCATATATAAATCTTCTAGACAATAAAATATTGAGCCCATACGTGAAACAGTTAATATATTCGATATATTATCAAATGAAATATTTGATAATATTGAATCAGTTGATGATAAACCATAAGAATTTTCATTTATGGAAAGATTTTTCGAATTTGTATTATTCGACATAGTTGCAGATGATAGATATTTATCTGGATGTTTACGCCGAGCTATTAATCGATTTCGATTTTGTTGATGATGCGTTTGTCGCATAAAATTAGTACCGATAAAAAAAGTTCGAAAAAATTTATTCGATATTGGACGATTATGATCGTTTAATAATGGATGTAAATGGGATTTTTGAGTATGACGAAAAAGTTTTGAATTATTTAATGAATGTGAGATTAAATTTAGTGAATTTTTTGGTTTGTTTAAAGTTTGTTTGCCTGAAAAGAAAAATATTTCTCAAAATATACTATTCTTCTTTTCAAAAAACAAAACAAAAAAAGAAACTTTAGTTTTTTTGTTTTTATTCTCAACATTAATTTGTACCTGTAGACGACCTTTTCTTTGAAAGATTTGTTTCATGTTCTTGACTATTACATAAACTATCGTTTGAATTAATATTAGTTGTTATTATATTGAACTGTTCATTTTCATCATCACTATCTATATCATCTTCATCGAGAACAATTAATAATGGTTGTTCACTATTATCTGTTGGATTAGATGGCGTTATTAAATGATTATCAACATAAGTATCGTCTTTTTCGTCTTTAATATTTGATTGAAAATTTTTGTCTAAACAAAAAGAAAAGAAAAATTCAAAACTAAGTTATTATACATTTAAATGATATTCGTAGATCAAAGAATTTCATCATTAAAATATTGATATGTTTGGGTGCTATAACTATAAAGTACCTTAAGCCTTTTGTATATGATATTTAAAATGCTCAATAAGGAATGAAAATCACGTATATAAACACAACATTAATAAAGCAGCTTATTTCTCTATTGACACACATATGACATATTAATAGATGAAAATAAGAAAAAAATTATGTTTATTCTCAAAAAAAAAAAAAAAAAAAAGAGTACCAGATGTATATTTATATCGATACTTCTTCAAGGCGGAAATAAATGGCACATATAATATTTTGTTTTTATTATTTCTCAAAACCATTATTTGATTTCATATTTACATCATGAATACACATTTTTGATTATTTAGAAAAACCTTGAAAATTTTAATTCTGTAGGATAAGAAGTTTTTCAAAAACAATAAACAAAAACCTATAAATACATCAGCGATAGTCATGTAATAATGAAAAATAAATTCTAGTTGTTTTCTTGTGGAATACAAGTTTTTCGATAATTTCCATGGTAACATATCTAGCGGAAAAACATATTCGTTCATCAAAAGTTAATGTTGTTTAGAAAAAAATTCAAATTTAGCAAGAAAACAACAGAATTCACTTTCATTGTTATGTGATTAAAGTTGATATGTTTCTTGTTTTCTTAAAGAATTCTCATTCTATAAGATTAGAATTTTCAGGAATTGGTAATCAATCAAAAATGTATCTTTAATATAAATATAACACTTAACGACAATAGTTTTGAGGCATAATCAAAAAACTATATGTGTTGTTTTATTTTGACTCGAGGGATATGTTCAAAAAGTCTTTCATTATAACAAAAACAATCCTCATCATCATACTATTTTTATGTAAAAACGCATGACCGACTAGACATAATAGAGCTTTAAAAATATTTCGGATGAACGAAACTAAAAGGATAAAATAAAATAAATTAATTCCATTTTAACATCAAGTAGATCTTTGCTCTTATTATATAATATTAAAGGTTCAAAATGAACAATATAAATATACGCACGCGCACGTCTGAAAAAGATGAATCGGTTGATTAGTGTTAATAATAATATGAATAGACACACAAAATTAATCGGATCTAATTGTCACGTATGTTATGTTTACCGTGTTGATCTGATGTTATATTTATATCAATCTCATTATAGTGCTGTTGATGTTGTTGCTTTTTATAATAATCGATAGAAAATATATTTAGATGTTCGAATATTCTATTAGCGTTTGTATTCATTATCATCTGTTGAAGAAACTAATGTTCATGTAAATTAAATATTAAAAAAAAGTGTACTTTTTCTCAAATAAAATAATGACAGACGATCGTTTATTTAGTTTTTAAAAAAACCGGGAGGAGATTGAAGAAATGAGACTGTAAAAAAAAAAGAATACGAGAGATTTCTACATGAATGAAAAAAAAAAAGAGTAGAAGAAGACGAAGGAGAGAAAAGGAAAGAAAAAGTTCCTTTTGTCTTTATTATTTTTTTTCTCTTTTAGATTGTCTAAAAAAATGAAGAGAAAAAGAAGAACTAACCAAGAAACAGAACGATGATGACAAGAGAAAAATGTTTTTACTTGACATTAAATGGAACATGTTACTACAATTTACACTGAATGAACGATGTGAACAAGCGTGACGTAATTTATTTGACGATGTAATGAGAAGCGAAAGAAAGAGGAAGACAAAAAAATTCCTTTACACGTGTTTCAACTCTTCATTAGGTGTTTTAGTTCTGTAACTTGTCAGAGATTTCTCTCTCGTCTTCTTTTTCTCGTCTTGTTAATTTTGTCAGTTTATTCGCGGACCCGTAGGGTCATGGAAAAAAGAAGAGATACAAAGAACTTACTCGTTTAATAAAGGATAATTATACGCGATATATGTGCATCGAATTAAATAAAAAAGAATTCTCCTGTTCTTTACTTAATACTATTATATTCTTTTTTTTCTTGTTCACATTAAAGAGAAAAAAACATCAAACTTTTTTTTACTGGGATTTTTACACAGTTGTTTAAGTGTCGACAATGAGAAAAAAATCACCCATTCAAACATCTGCAACCAAAAAGTTGTTGGTGTTAGTTTTTATTCTCTTCTTTTTTTCTTACGGATAAATCCGCATCATTTTAAACTTCCTTATAATGTTGTAGAAAATAAAATAAAATGATAATTAAACATAAAATACTTCTTACTTTATACTTATATCCACTGCTATAAATAAATATATAATGAAAAAGATATTCGCAGATTTTTCGTCACTTTCTTTTGTCAAAAAAAAAAAACGAAATATGATTTGTATTTGTAGAGAGAAAAAGAAAAGGTGCCATCGGATGATTATTATTTATTTTGGCTTCGGAACGTCTACTTAATTTTCTTTTTTTCTTTTTTTAATGAATAACAATGATATGTAAACATTCGGAAGCAAGAAACTATTATTACTTGAGATGACGAATTCGATTAGAATTGAAATTCTATTATTTCGGGGTTTTTTTTTTCGAATTTCAAATTTTTTTATTGCACCTCCAAATAATTGAATATATATTAGTTCTATAAAGGGAAACAAATGTCATGACTTCATGATCATTGAAAAAAATGACGTTTGTCAGTTCTCTTTTTTAATCTACTTGTTTTAGATTAATATTTAGAGTGTGTCTGAATATTATATTAAAACTTGCCTAAAAAATCTCTTTTTTTTCTCTAAAATCGCTTTGTTTATTACCTTAATATACGATATAGATAAAAGAACAATTCTTTTGATTTTTATCTCCGGAAATTTAACTTATGAAAGAATTCCAGGAAAAAAAAATATTAGCATATATAAATATACATATATATGTAAATCAATAAAGCTTATCTTCTTCATTCGATAATTTATATTAGAGAGTGCCCACGATATAAAACAAATTACGAGTAATTATGTTTTTGAATGAACATAAGTATATAGGAGTTTATCTAACAAAAAAAATGATCGCATTTTGTAATATTTTTAAACCATCATCTGCCCAAAAGAAAAATACACTTCGTCTGTTTCTCTTTTTACTCTGTGAATGAAGAAAAAAAATTCAAAAAAACACCCATAACCTAAAGCCTTCAAGACATAAACACTTTTATTTTGAAAGGTTTCAATTTATTCATTGTAAGTAATTTCAAATACTTTAAAAAGCAAAAAAAACGAAGTCGACTTATTTGTCGTTACGCTTTCGAGGTTATATCAACAGTAACATTACATGCCAACAAATGGAAACAATGACTAATGAATGTGTAAATAATAGACTTTTTTCTGTGTCTACACAAAAGAAAAGGTATTCGCTTACTTAACTATCAAGGATATATTTAAAACATGAAAAAACATGTATACGTCATTGTTTCACATTTTCTTGGCACAACAATTGCGCTGAAAAAAATTTACCAACTATTCTCATGAACAAATTTTCTCTTCTATGATAAGATTATGCATATGAATATTTACAAAAAAAAAATCAGAAATATAGAACAACAAAATATGTAAATAAACAATAGCAACCTTTGCCCTTCAAGATAGTTATTATGCGTGACGAACTATCATCTGACATTTCTGCATACAAATACTGCTTACCATATAACATATTTTGTATTTTATAAAAAAAGAAATTTCTTGAATATTTTCAAAAATAGATTTCTTTCTTTAATATCAATGATGATGATAATAATAATAATAATAATAATAAAAAGCTTTAGGTACAGTTTATATTTACAATAAACACTGAAAGCGATCCGATGACTTGACTATACAATACATTTGTGTTCGAAATATTTTTTTGAGTGACACCTATCTGCGTCTCGCGCCGTGGTATCGGTTTTGCATGAATGAATACATACATTACGGGCCAAGACAAAGCTATACTATCTCTTTTTTGCAATCAATCATAGTCACGGATACTGTATTTTCTCTGCAATTTATTCGCCATCGTCCTTCGTATCTTATGATTGCAAACGATTGATCTACACCAGTGATCATAATTTCTTTTTCGTCTTGTCGTCATACTTTTACAAATGAAAACCTTAATAACTTCCGGTGTATATATTTTACACGCGTGTTTTGGGTCATTATCATCACTGATTTAAATCAGGGAGCAACGTTCGACTACGAATATATACACAGGTGTACATCAATTTATATATAAATATGCATGTATGCATGAGAAAATGAAACAGCAGTGTAATTTATATGAGAAAAGAAATGATGGAGACTGAAGACAATACTGTGAATAAGAAACAGAATATAAATAATCACTACATTCTCTAATAAAAGGTGAAGTTTTCGAACATATGATTGTGTGCATTATTATAAATTATCAGGAATTCTATTTCGAGAAAGAGTCAATTAAGATCAAATAAAGAAAACAACTAATCCAATTACCTATTGTTTATTGTTCTTATAAAGAAAAAAGAAAAACGAAAAAAAAAAAACTTCAACCTTTTTGATTACTAAGCATGCAAAATAATCACAAAAAGAAAAGGGAAAAAAATCAATTTTTTTTACTTACATAATTTTTTTGAGAATCTAAAACAAATGGTCTTATCTTAATGTCCACTGTCATATGATAAGGAAAACTTTTTGTCTCTCTTTCGCTTTTTTTTATTTATACATAAAGATTACACAAATCAAGGGCATTATTATCAAGTTTCATATATATATATTTATTATCTTCCATTGTGATTTTGAGTGCATTTCGTACGCAAAAGAAGCGCAACTGAAATCTGACTGACCTCTGTACTGTTATATGCTGAAATAAATGTGGTGTTTTTTTCTTTGTTGAAATAAAGAATGATAAGATAAGACGAAACAGAATATGTGTAAGCCTACGGATTTCATAGTCATAGCTAAAATATCTTTCAAAACAGAAGTACTTTTGTCATTGATAAACTATGATATTAAAACGGCAAACTCTTATTATTTAAATATAAGAACGTTTACTAACGTTTTTATTATCATTTATATTATGATGATGTCTTATCTAATCTTTGAAAAATTTTCATATCATCATATTCTTTTGTTTTAATTGTTGTCTAATCACTGAAAACGATGCACAATTTACTCAACGTCCTTACTCCTTGAATATTCACTTACTTAATTACGATATAGACGCCTTATTATATTGATATTTTCTTTTTTTTTATCAAGGGCAGATGAAAATTATTACATAAAATTAGTTTACTACAAAACATATGTACTGTTATTCATGGATTTTTTTTTCTTTTTATATTCTCAAATAAATATGCATATGTATGCGTTATTCAGTACAGGTAAAAAAGAAATCAGTCTACTTAATACATTTTCATCGAGAATAAATAGTACACTTAGTAATATGATTCAGATTTTTTCTTAGACCGAAAAAAAAAGGAAAAAGGTAAAGAACAAAAAGTATACTACGAACTAGATCATTCTACTATATTATTTCATTAAGTATTCTGTTTACACGTTAATGAAAAGGTTCCTACTGTACATTTACGTATGTCGGTTATTTTTTAAAGTTACACTGCTTATTCTCTTCAACTATCTACTTACGAATTCTTACATTTTCTTTTCTTCTTTTTTTTTTTTTTTCTATTTTAAATAAATAAATAAACACTTTAGTTAATTTTCAAGAACAAAAGAAAAATTTCTTTAAAAAGTTTATACAAAAAGAAAGATATTGCTACTGTTGAAAACTTGCCTTCGTGTTACGAAGTAGGATTCGTAATGTCGTTGTTTTGTTTTACTTTCTTCCTTTTTTCTCACTACTTGAAATTTTCTTTTTTTTTTCTCACCGTATGGCATCAAATTACAAGTATCTATGGATGCTGAAGAGTGATTGTGCCCTTCGCTACAGTGTATTTTACTAATCTTTTTTGCTTCTTTTATATCAACATTTTTTATTATATATCATAGTGATAAAAGAAAAAAAAAACGTATTCTATAATTCTTCTAAGACTAGAAATGCACCGTAATATATGATACAAAACAATCATAACTTATCTATATATATATGTTGCTCTATTTGCTCTTGCTCTTTTTTTAAATTTCTGATGAACACCAACTCAAAATATGTGTTACCTTATAGAAGAATATCTATTCTTAAAGGATAGAATTATTGAGATTCTTTAGAGATAAAGCTTAGTATTTAATCATCTAAATGAATATTATTAAAAACTTAATCCAACTTATAAAGCTTGACAAGGCATGATTTTTATTATAAGAATGTCATTATTAATACTTTCGAAATGCTTCTTTTTTTCCTTTAAACCTAAAACATCCTACAAAGATAAGTTATAATAACAAACGTTGTCAAACTCAACAGAAAAGTATTCTTGGAACAAATAAGTTCAGAAAAACTTTTACTATAGGTGACAATAGTTAATCCATAGCTTAACATACTTTTTTAAGTAATGACTATTTTTCATTATTAATATTATGTAATTTAAGATTAAACGAGACACTGCATTTGAAATAGTGCATTATGAAGGGCAACAACGACAAGGTTTTAGCATATAAATCTTATGCTTTAGCTGATAAAACTTGTCGTCTTACTTTGTGGACTATTACTTTAATAATTTTAAAAAGTTGTCTATATCTTTGATAGACATTGCTTAGTAAAAAAATGAAATCCTTCTATATATATTTCATTAAGATCTTCTTACAAGACTTGAACTATTTTTGTTCACGTTCTATTCTTATTTACAAGTTAATTGATGTAAATTATGCTTGAATCAATGATATTTCTCGCGTACTTTAGATTTTAAAGTCTATTTCATTATAAGAAATCTTTATTCCTTTTTTTGTTATGTTTTTTTTTTATAGAGTGTAGAACAATCTTGAATAGGTTCAAGGAAATAAATACTTCACTACATCAAATCTGTAATTTAAAAGAAAAATTCTTTTTATGCAAACGTAATTACTAATAGGAAAATTTGCAAATTATGCATCTATACAAAACTATTCTATTTTGTTCTTTTTCTTACTATTTATGTTATATTAAAATATATTTAATTGTATATATTTATATGCATTGAAAGAAAATAATGATAAGCACGCTTCTATACTTCATGTAATATATGTATATATATATATATCATGAATGATTACTTCTCATTTTAATTCTAATAATCAACGAAATAATATCACAATTATGTAAAAGAGTGCATCTACATACATCTGAATAAAAAAGAAACTTATTTCTTTTTTTTTTTTTACATTTTTATAAAAGAAAATATTAATATATTCACCTTTTGTTCATATGACAAAAGAAAACAAAAGAACTAACTAAACTACGAAAACAAAAAACTAAAACGATCTATCATTATAATAATCTTCATTATCGTATTATTCATATTCGAATATAGATTGAATAGAATGTTGAATAGTATCCACCTAATATTAATTACTAACTATAAATAAACTATTGCGAAGATTCTTATTATCAATAAATTCTGTGAGACTATGTGGAGTATTTAAATATGATAATTGTATTGAGTCATGAAAAATGTGTGTAATATGATTATATAAGTCAAATTTGACCACTAACAAAAAAAGAAACTAATACGACTATTAAATCAAAATAATTTTTTTATAATGAATTTCTCAAATTATCTAACAATAATGTGTTCCGATGTCTATTATTTACAATCAACTCAACTAGGAGAAAGCTGATAATTATCCTTCATGAGATATATTTCAATGAGCTTGGTCAGATAGATGGGCTTCATCTCTGGCTTCATCAAAGTGTTGAACTCGAAGACATCTAAACTGTATGACCTAATAGATTTGATTAAAATTAACTGCATACAAAAGGGATAATTTGACATAGATTAACCAAAAAATATAGACCAACTTGAAAAAAAACCTTCCGAGGTCTTTTTTAATTGTATCATAAAACTGTAACAGAAAAAAAGCATGTTTTCTTATTAATAAAACAAAGTTCAATATTCAGAGCATTTTATTATTGATAGTCTCTATGGAATAATACTTAATATTAATAATAAGACCTTTTCTTTCTTATGTCGCACATCTATAAATTCTGTATTGTCATTATTTTAAGTAATATCCTTATAATAGACGTGA
>CAJNSZ010001062.1:0-37034 GCA_905329745.1 Rotaria sp. Silwood2 | reverse complement strand
AAGTAAAGTTAGCACCAGATTCGAGTATTGCTTGTCCTGATTCGCTTTCTTACCTGTGTTAACTCTCTAAGCACTTGTGTTAGGTGCACAATTTTATGCTCTATCGAATGATACAAGTTTCAAGGAGGATCATCGGGCAAAAACCACCACTTTCTCCCCGAAATACTGTCTTTTTCCCTGTGTAACAACAACAAATATCCTCTATTTCTTGTCCAGATTCGCTTTACGACTTGTGTTAACTTTCTAATTGAGTGTGCTAGATGAAGAATTTAATTCTCTATCCGATGGAACTATTTAAAAGTGGTGTTATCCACCAAAAACGCGGGGCTATACCCGAAATGATGGGTGAGTGTGGGTGTGGATCTGAATGTAGATCTTCTTTTCACCCACACCCACACACCCACACCCTCAAACTAGACGAGTCGAAAGCAAAATGCTTTGAACATGCAGATGATCGAAGAAGAGATGAAGAAGTTCGACAGGTAGTGTAGAAAGAGATGCGTTACACATCAATGTGTGGTTTTTTGCATGTGTAACCCAGTGCAGAAAGGAAGAAAAAATGCTTTATTTCCAACATTGTCAGTATGAATTTTTGCTTTCTGTTGATTGTGTAAGGACGTCAACAAGCTGTTATGACTCATATATATCAGCTGGTACGCGTAACGCGTCACTTTCAAGGAGGAAGTTTGAAATATAAGGTCTAAATACCAATACTATCGCCTTATATGGCTTGAGGGTGTGGGTGTACATAAATCAATTATAAAACAGATCAACGTAGCTCTTGGGTGAGTGGGTGTGTGATGTGCATGTGGTTCGTAATTTATGCTTCATTCACACCAACATCCCTCATCCACACCCCACACGCATTCAACTAAAGGGAGAGCGACTGGTGCTCATGATTTGTGTGCAGTAACCCAAAAATATCATGGAAGATGGATCGCAACGTAGTCAATTGGTTTTGTAAGACTTCAAACAGAAACTTCTAATTATTCATTGTTGTTATCGTATTCATGTTATCTTTATTATTCAAAAGAAAACTTGGACTAAGAGAATTTCCGTCACATTCTTATTTTAACTAAAAAATCCATCACTGTTGGCTTGCTAACTAGTGCCACCACCTACGATCCGCTCCACCATTATTTCTATCATTCCAAGAGTAGTCTCGCTGACCTAGCAAATACAGCTCTTGTGCTCTTGCCTCCAATGTATTATCAGCCGGAGCGTAACAAGCTCGTACGTCCATCCCTCTGTTAGCTGCTTGATTCATTTGTATCATGATATTGTCGTTTTCACGAAGACCGTGTTCGTCCAAACGTCGACTGACATCATTTGACATACCGACATATTGAGTTGTTGGTCTACCGGCACCATTTGTGGTCATCAACTGATATACACCTATACAAAGTAAATGTCAAATAAAGCTGATGACATATATTCGCTTTCTACTAACCGGGACCATGCGGTGCATTGATTTCATTATAAAATCTTGACCGTCCTTGGGTCAAGATTTCTGAGGTTCCAAATGATGGTGTCTCAAATAGACCAGATCGTCTGTCCCTGGAACCATCTGCATTTAGTACTTGGGGCATCGTGTAACGTTGGTCACGTTCACCATCATTTCGCTGCACCCATCCAACGTTGCGTGATGTTCGCGACATTATAATCTATGACTGTTTTGTTGCTGTGATCTTTTCTGTTAATTTTTTCTCTAAGATTACATTCAAGCACATCTTCTCTTTTATACATAAATCACGGTTGGGATTTTTCCCAATTCAAAAAAAAATGCTCAAGAGATTTCTCGGATGAATCAGCATTTACTGGGTATTTTTTCTTGTTTGAAGAACTGTTATTTTCAGGTAGAAAAATGCGACATCGTATACGGTCGTATTCATGCCTGTACCCATGGCATAAAAAATTAGATGGAATGCTTTCTAAAACGCGTTTCGGGTGTCTAAGCTTCAGAAATCGATGAGAAGCTAGTACGACGCAACGAGTTAGCACGACCGAAAAAAAATTTCATTGGATATAAGAATCAACCAATCGAAAAATCAAAATAAGAAAAACACCATTTTGAGGGTTTGAGCAACTATAATGGCTGCAGATAGCAACACATACACTGTAAAAAATGCCTCATGTCTTATAAGACGGTTCATCCGTCTAACGTCTAGTTTAGACATGTACTAAACAGGAGATATGCCTTGTTTTTAGACATGTATGTAAAATAGACAGTTACGCGCCTTGATATCTTGTTTAGCGAGACATGAACCACTGGTTACTACGGTTGACCAACCGTTTGTGTTTATTCACTTTCTTTGTTTTGTTTAACTTACTTTCATACATGAAAAACATAAATGATAATTAATACGTTTCACTTATTCATTTTTTTTTGTTCTTGAAAAAAGATAGTCTTTGTGATAGTATCCGTTTTTCTTCATTATGTGAAGTTTCACAATTTTTTTCTATAAATATGTTTTCTCGTGCAATCAGGTGATTTTTAATATGTGAGTGAAACACTTTATTTCTTTTTAACTTGTTTCTATTTACACTTCCTGATTTTTGATGTTATGATTTATTGTGCATGCTTATTTTCCTAAAAATTAACTGTTGGTAGTATTACGTGATGTTAATTTGTTTCTCTTTATGCTAAAGAGTTCCTGGCAGTAACCGAGAGATTTTTTTACTAAGAAGTAGTAAGTTTTTATACTTGGTTTATTTTGTTACTACAACATTCTATTTTCACTTCTTGGTTGCAACTTATATTTTTGTCGTTCTTGCTGTCTTTCAAATCGGTTCCTCTTAATTGTTTGAATTCATTGTCATATCAAGTTTTGCTGTAGCTTATTTATGAATATTCATTAATGAAAAATAAATTATGTTCATATGAAGAATTTCAAAATGAAGCTCGAATAATATCTGATGATATTAATTGTAAATGTTTAATTAAAAATGAACTTCAAGTAAGTGGCTTGTTCGACTGGTTATTTTCTTTTGATTCTATTGTTCTTTATGTAGGTCTGTGAAGCTGATTTTTTGGCAATACAAAATTTATGTGAAGATCTTCATGAACAAAATATATTTTATAAAGTAAAGCACTTTCAATTTTATTAATCACAAGCCTTGGTTTCGTTTGATTTAGAATGGCCTCACTGATCCTCATCCTATCATCGGAATCTTAATAATGCCATCAGGTGCAACAGGTTGTGAAAAAGCTTTTATGTTTGTCAAAAACTTGCCGTATAAAATGCTTGTCTCGATTACAGTTAGTGGTGTTCATAAGTTATTGACACTTCTTGTTATCACGTATGTGAATCTCAATCATTTACCTGCTCAAAAATTACTTGAAATGCTTGCCAAAAAATGTAAAAAAAGAAGTTGAACTATATGATAGTATAGCTAAAACTATACTAAGATTTTTTTCTGTTTGTGCCATTTTTCTTTATACACGTGTTGATTTTCTTTTTGTATTTATCTAGTCTTGTACGGTGTCTCAATTGGATTTATAACTATATAGATGAGACTAAACAAGTTATTGTTTACTAATTTCTGATATAAAATTTTGTCATTTATTTTTTTATTCTAGATAATATTAATATTGTCGATATTACCTTGGTAGAAGTGTATTCCATAACTATAATATTCTTAAACAACATTTTGAAGTAAAGTAAAATGCGAAGGTAATTTAAATTAGGCTGAGCAAGAAGATTTAACCGGATACACAATAGAGAATAAGATAGACTTTAAATGCTTATCTGATTCTTAACTTGAAATTTTATAAAAACTCCCTTCTCGTAATTGCTTTTTTTAATTTTCACTTGCAGACTTGTCTAGCGTTAGTTTTTCAGACACTTCAGCTAATCTATGACTTACAAATTCTAGAATAGACACCGTTTTATATGAATATTAAATATAAGGAAAATATTTTCAATAAGATAATCTTTTTCATAAATTTCACTCGTGCTCAAATTAAACTAAAGAATTAGACAAAAAAAAATTCCAAAAAACTTCGTCATATATTTTTAAAATGTTAAGTGAAATTCGAAAAAAAAAGATTTATTAAGATAAAATATTTTCAATAGTATAATATTTTATTGGATAACTTTTTTTTAAATTTCCCCTAACATTTGAAAAACGCACGAGGAAGTTTTTTTTAAATTTTCGTGATTTTTTTGTCTAATTTTTTAGTTTAATTTGAACGCAAGTGAAATTTATGAAAAAAATTATCTTATTGAAAATATTTTACTTTATATCTAATATTCATATAAAATCGTGTCTATTCTAGAATTTGTAAGTCATAGATTAGCTGAAGTGTCTAGAAAAGACAGATGCAAGACGCTCATATACATTGGTGGAAATAGTTCAATCAGGAGCGATTAAGACATGTCAGTGTCTAAAATCGGTTATCCGTTGACACTTGAAGTGTCTAATTTAGATGTTTAGCGACCAATCAGAAACTGCTTCAAGTGTCTTGACTAAACGAACGAATCGTCTTGTTTATACATTTCATATGTCTTGATTTTTTACAGTGTATATAAAAGAATACACGCACAGATTAAAGTATATATTTCGAGTAACGAAAAAACACTTTCTGAAATGATTACAACTTGCAAAACATTTGAATGATTGAAACAAATGAACAATTTCAATCGAAAATTCTTTTTTTTTTCATCTAAACATTCTTTCCTTGAGTAAGGACATAATTATTTTGTGAAACATTGCATTGTACACTGTACTTACTAATCTACCCGCAAGCAAAGAAAACTTTTAAAAAGAAAGGGTGTGAGTGGGTGTGGGTGTGGGGTGTGGGCGTGGGGTGTGGGCGTGGGGTGTGGGCGTGGGGTGTGGGCGTGGGGTGTGGGCGTGGGGTGTGGGCGTGTGGCGTGGGTGTGGGCATGGGTGTCGGTGTGAATGTGGGTTTGGGTGTGGGTGTGACTTATGGTTAAAGCAATACTAACATCCACATCCACACCCACACCCACACCCACACCCACACCCACATCCCATCCACACCCCCACCCCCACCCACACACATCCACCCACACCCACACACATCCACCCACACCCACACCCACACCCACGAACGAAAACGTATTACAAGCTAAACTTTTTCTGATAAATTTTTCTGATCATCAGCATATTATCCTGAAGTTCACAGACTTTTGCTTCATGTATCTAGCTTACAATAAATTTTTCATAAACCAAAACATCGTCACAGACACATCTGCTGCCCAGGCAGACAAACTTTTGAGAAAACGCGTTTAAATGCACAAAAATTGACCTAAAATCAGCAAAAAGTAGGCGTTTTTGGATCACACTTGAGGTTCCCGACTGTGAGCCAAAAACGCTTATTTTTCGCCGTGTTTGTTCGTTTAAACGCGTTTTCAGACAATAAACGCGTTTACACGTATACGGAAAAGAGAAAAAGTGGTCGTTTTTCATATTCGAGATGCATGATCATGATTGTAATAATGTTTCTGGAGTTGAAAAAACAAGACAACTTTTTTCTCTTTTTGTATGCGTTTCTTGTCTGAAAACGCATTTAAACGCACAAAAAGGGCAAAAAATGGATGCTTTTGGCTCACAGTCGGGAACCGCGAGTGTGGGCCAGAAACGTCCACTTTTTGCCGATTTTAGGCCAATTTCTGTGCGTTTAAACGCGTTTTCTAAAAAGTTTGTCTGCTTGAGTGGACGATATGAAATTGAAAAAAAATGCGTACTACACACATTTTATCACGTTCTGTTGTTGCACATGATAGCTACTGCGTTATGATTATCGTAATAAGCAAAAGCATGCTGTGATACACGTGGTTCGCGTGAGTCTTCGTTGTAAGATATTTTTTACCGTCAAATGTGTAACGAGAAGGATGATTAGTCCTACGAGAATTGCAAAGCTTTTAGTGGATCGAGGGACTGAAAATGAAGAACTACGCCGTCTACGATTCCAAACAAATCCACGTGGGGAAGAAATAAATATTTCATTGTTAAAAGTAATTGACAATATTTGCAACCGTACATCGTTCGAACCCGATTCAGATGTGACCCTTGATTACGATGATGACGACGAATTTAGTGAATTTGAAGATGAAAGTATTGCTTCTGAAAACGAAAATCTTGATCCCAGTTTTAATGAGACTGCGAAAGCTGAAAAACCTCCAATTAAACTGAACTTCAGTCTCGACTACATGGGAAAAGCTATTGATTATTACGATGAGCGTGATTCGAAAAACAGAATAAAACACAGGCGGAAGTCGACACAGCATCGGTTCAAATTCGGTACTCACCAACAAGATCTTGCCCACTTTCGTCATTACATCGAACAAGGTGGTACAAATCGAGCGAAGATACAGTTTATCGATGATTTGTTTATGACAAGTTTGAAGAAGCTCGAGACGCTCTTCTCTCTGTACACGATCGGGATCTGGAACGATGGATACTTCAAAAAGCTGCTGAGGATTCTGCTCTTACATTTGAAGCATCTGGATATTGGCAGCGAGTCTTCAAAGGTCGCCACCGTATTTGTTCGAGAAAACTCACGAAACTAGTGACCCGTCATCATGCAGAAAATTCTAATGCTATCATTACATCTGCTGATTCCTTTTTAGCCGATGTGAAATGAGAGATGAAGGACTATGTACCTGAACAAATTTTAAATACTGATCAGATTGGCCTGAAACTTGAACTTCAATCGACTAGAACACTCTGATATGAGGGCAAAAATGCTACGTTGGCTCGTGTGAAGTCAAAGAATACCACAACGCACTCTTAAACTATTCAATAAATGATATATCTTGTTGGAAAACTCGTCGATTCTGTTTTTCTTTGCTTGAGGGAGCCAAAGCGGAAGATGAGCGACAGTGACTAGACCAACTTCATGTTTCTTGTAGAATAAAACGATATGTCCTTTATTATATATCAAAAACACATTTTTTTCTGCCCCGAACATTGTTGTTACATGCAGTTCTCCAGGGAAACTCACCATCTCATTTGTGAAATACTGGAGAATCACGTTCTTCGTCCGTTTCCTCCAGCGAACTTTCTCCTGCTTTCGGATTATTGGTTCGATCAGTGAAATTCAACTGTATACTCTGGCTTCAAGGGACGTAAAAGACTAGAAATACCTGCTTATACTACATCGCGCATTCAACCACTTGATGTTTATTTCAATAGACAATCGAAATTGATTGCTCGGCGTATTTTCGATCATAGTCAACTCGATGATATTGCCATTAACTTATCTGAGCGAAACAATATAATACGCTTAAATTCTCTAATTCACAACCAGCTGCCATCATCTCTGCTCATATATAGGGTAAAGTATTCATGCTTCACAACAGGTGACTTCGATCAACATTCAGGAGATTTCGAATCCATCAACAAAATTTGTTTTAATGTCGATGGTAGCTTTTGTCAGCAGTCGAACTGTCACTTACTGCCCTTTATTCAATGCAGTTACTGCCGTAAATTTCTATGCTTCGAGTATTTTGTCGAAGCTTATCACTATCATACATAAATATTTTCTATCGACCTCTTTGATCGCAACATTTCGAATCTAGCTAGTAGTACAAAAATAATTCAATGTGCAACCGCTGTCATGTATGAAGAAGACTGATGTGGGCTATAACAATAAAATAGTTTATCAGAAAACTTTGAGCAGTCATCAAATTCCGCAATGTTCAGAATTGCGGAATCGCTTCCATCCAATTCCGGGAACTCCATCATCATTCAATATAAGAGACCTAATCGACATTAATCGAGTTCTGTCGATTCCCGGAATTCCGGGAACTAAGTCGAAAAGGAGTTACTCGAAATTTAAAGGAATTCAGAGCAATTCCGGAATTAGAAACATTACCAGGAATTCCGGAATCGGAAGAAGTTCCCAGAATTCCAATGAATTGCATTTCAATCGAATTCCAGGAATTCCGGTAATTACCGGAACTCGATCAATGTTGACTGGGCCTGCGCTGTAGCACGCTAATCGAGTTCTGGGAATCGGAGGGAATTGATTCCGTAATGTTCAACATCGCGGAATAGGATGTATTCTCAAAACTTTTCGCTTGCAATATGCTTTCGCTCTCCGTCATTCNTTAGGCCTATCTATGGGCGAAATATCAAGTCGAAATTCCCTATTTTGATTTTTTCGTAAATACCTGGGAATGGGGTCGAAAATTCAATAAAACGAGCATAACTTTTGAAGGAAGAACATTGGGGAAAAATTCCTTTAGGCTTTTTACTACCTCAATATACTCGATTAAATGAGATACGAACGAATCAAAACGGAGGGTATCATCTGAAAAGGTTCCCTCGTAAGTGAAATATTGTGAACTCCTATTTGATGCATTGTGTCATAAAGACGGTTCAAAGTTTGCCATAGTCAGTCTTTCGCTTTCGTCCACTTTTTTTCTAGTGCGTCATCTAGTGTACCGTGTACATGATAAGTCTTTTCGGAAAATACTATTTTCATATTATTCTTAATGAAACGTTCGATCATGATAGTCTATGTGATATAAGCTTCGTTTCTTAAAAATCTGACAGATACACCGACAGTGAAACTCCGTGCAGAAGAGCTCCCCGACGTTTAAGCTTTTCATATGTAGTTTTGACCAAAACAAATAATAAGCTACATGTACATTATTCAGTAAGATTCAATGACATGCTAATTATATAAAGATATATAAAACTAATCAATCAGTCTTCTCTGTCACGACATCAGAAACTTTTTTTTTAGATAATTAAAAATATTCTCAGTATTTACTTAACTACTCACTGAACGAATAATACATATATTGGAACAAACAGTATGTGAACAATCGTTCTTCATGTATTTCTTCTTAAATATGTCAATTATACAATCATCGTGAGGCAAATATCAACTTCTTGTTGATCATTTTCGATATTGACGAGAGACTAATAGCCCAGTAACGTTGCGATGGATATGAATGCTGGTATATGAGTTTCAATGAAAAGAAAACTAACACTCACAAACACCACCATACTCCACATCCACACCAGACAACATTGGCAGACATTTGTATAGGCCTGAGCAGTTGCTTGAGACATTGTGGGACGGTCGTATTCGTCTCGGTTACGTAACACATAGTTCTATCTGAGCTGAGAATGAATCGATAACCAACAAGCTAAACAAGTAAACTCGTGAGAGGTTAGACAATAATAGAGTAATCTCTATCATTTAGCGAAAGCGCAATGGATCAATAGCATTTGAAAACCTATACAATATTTTCGTTCACTCAAAAGTTCGTCCAATATCAACGACGATAAAGTTTGGTAATCCGATGTTTTTAAGCATCGTGCTTCGTAGCGCTGTATAATAGCCAACAAAAGCTGTTGATTCGCACATGAAGCAGCGCAAAAGTATTGTTAAGATCTAAATTCAATGCAGCTATAAAGAAATATGATGTCTGTGAGAAAATTCGCAGAATAATTCTTTTGCGAATTACTCGATTGCATTAAAAGAATTTTATCAGAACTATTGGCTGTATAGCATCATGCAGTATCTAACAATAGATGTCGGTGACTTTCATAATAGAAGATAACGACGGAGTATACAATGGATGAAGACATGTTGTCTTCAATGGCTTGCTTTTTGACTTAGTTGACCATCAGATAATAAACTATATTTGCACCAATAAGTAAATATTAAAAGTCTGATTCAAGAAACAATTTGTTCACATCTGAGTTGAAGTTTACCCAAGGAAAACGAAAAAGAAATTCCAAGAATAAAAATATCCATATTTTATCTTCCGACCAATCAAATTTAACAAAACGCAAAGTAATTTGTTGTTATTATGACCCTTTCACATCTATCATCACTTTGCGTTATTTTGTCCAAACAAGTAATTGCAAAAGCATCAGAAATTTGCGATACAAAGTTATTATGAACTCATTTCAATAAAAAAAAACCTACTAAAGTGCATCATATCTTTCACATACATTTCAACATCCTAAATATCTTAAAAGCTTTCATCCATGCTGGCCAAGCTTATTGCAAGTCTTCTTACATTGTCGGTAGAACCTCGTTTATCGAATTCTGCACCATCTTGATGATTTCAATATTTTACGCTCAACCCGAAATATTTGTACACGTATGAATGCTATTGTCGACAGTTACCATCGATATCAGGTAAAAGAGTATTATATCTGAAAATTGAACCTTCACTATCATCAGCAAATGATTCATTAGTCTAAGCTATGAATTTAAGTACCGTCTTCCTAAAGTACTTCTCTTGCCAAACCATCCATTAATAAATCGAACCAAATCAATTTGACGACTTTTTGAAAACAACCTATATTTCTAGTTGTATTCGAGAGCTGCCATTGATCATCGACAATAGTTGAAGTTAACTAGAAAATGCCACTCTTCGTGACTCAACAATCAAGAAAAATGAATATCACTCATTCAGGTGACTATAACTTAAAGAATCCGAAGCGAATCATACTTAGAAACTATATTTCTAAGACCATATTGAAATTGACATAACAAAACCACTGTTAAGATCGAACCTTTTCAGCGACATTGACTTTCCTATAGCGTTGCATTACCGATACAAAGCGATGTATAAGTACTTTCTTGTTTTTCTATCTAATCTATAACAGCACGTGCAACTCCCACAACATTTAAATAATTTATTGTCCATGTAGTCAAATAGTTTGCCAAGCGTCAAAATACAAACAGCTCCATCATTCGATGAGAAATTTTCGTTTTTCTATATCATATATATACGACTATTACCCATCGATACTATTGAATGTTTCAACCGGTCTTTATCGTCAACATTCTCGTCAGAGCTTCTAAAACCATGTTGTAAATATCAGAAAAATCTTAAGACAATGTATATCCACTACAACAAATTCGATATTTCCGAAATTGTCCAATGCTTCTTTTCGAAACAAAAAACATTAAAGTAACATTTACCGATTGTAGGTTGAATAATGATATCCCCTCCCAAGTCTTTCCATCATTTCAACTTCCTTATTTCCACACAGAGATACTAATGACGCTGAAACTCAGTAACGGTCAAATTAATCAACAAAGAGCACAAAATGTTGCTGAAGCTCTCTAACGAAACCAAATAATATCCCCATCTTCTTTATCTATGATTCACTATATATTGAAAGCAAACACTCCTCACACTTTATCTCAATACCAATCGAATCGGTGATCAAGGAGTGCAACATCTTAGTAAAGCTCTCGAACAAAATCGAGTAAATATTCGCATTATGTCTATTTATTATTCATTGCTTGTTCGAAATAGACACTAACCACTCTAGACGTTGGTAATAATAAAATTGGTGATCAAGGAGCACAACATTTTGCCAAAGCTCTCGAACAAAACTAAGTAATATATCTTCGTTCTCTTTCTATTATTCACTGCCTATTCAAGACAGACACTAACCACACTGGATCTGAGACCGGATCAACTTGTTGATTATGAGACACCATATGTTTTCTATGCTCGAGAACAAAATCAAATAAAGCTGTAATTTGTTTTGCTGACATGCGCTACTTGTAAACTGGTATTTCCAATACTGGACATGAGTGTGTAGGTGTTGCTGGGAGTGGTCGTGAACGTTTGTGTTTTTTCTGCACCTGTACTTGTCTCTGTTTTGTTATAATATTGCTTCGGAATTTGAATTGTGCTGTTTATGGAAATACATTATCTTTTGTCTTTTTTATGTTTTTCTATTTTCGTGTCATTTGATTTGAAATTGGAAACCATTGTTTGCTTCTGATTTTCTACTAGCACAGCATTAGTAAAATGTGCGACAAGTATTGCTACAAACAGGGTGTGGGTGTGAGTGTGTGAATATAGCTCTAGAGACCATGAAACAAGTAGAATTTGTTGATTTTATTGCCTATTCTGTATCCTTCAGTAACAGTTACGCTGTTTTGTGTCCATGCAGTGTTGTGTGAAATATTGAGGACAACTTCAATAAGAATAAAACTAAATTAGTGCGTAAGTGAGTGATATGGCTACATCAATCAACTGATTGTTGTGTATCATGAACTAACTTTTAATAGTGTAAAATTTATTGAATTGAACCAATCGATATCCGAAAATATAGCTTTCTGCTCTTTTGTGAAATTTCATAGCTGAGACTCATTTGGATTAATCAATATCGATGAAAAGAATAAGTTTTTTCTTTTCTCAGGAGGCAAGTATTTGTACTGCAGTTATTATAATTTTTTGTATTAGGTGTCACACTGTCGAAAACAAAAATATTTTCGAATATATAACACTTCGAAGCCATATTGCGCAGATTGCCAATTCCAGGTCATTATTTAGAGATAGTGATGTACCAATTATGGAATTGGCTTTGGGTCTATGTAAACGAACAATTAAGATATATATTCGCTATTACATTTGTAACATATCGTATTTTGCTTCTTTTCCTTTTATCGTTCGTGTTCTTTTTCCTTTTCTTATTCTATTCTTTTTTCATTGTTTCTCTTTCTTATTACCTGATCTATTTTACTATAACTGTTTTTCTTAGTTTGGAAAGAAAGAAGATACCATTGTCTTTTTTCCAAGCATATCTTACTACGCAGGTAGAAATTAGCAATGAAGTGACCATATTTCTCCTCTCTCACTCTTCTTTTTTCCCTGGTATCAATATTCGTATTTTCTTCTGATATCAAAGTTATTATTAACTTTCCAGAACTAAGAAAACCTCACTGACTAATTGCCAGATCTGTAACAGTCTATTTGATTAAACGTATGTAGATTTCACAGTCTTTATTTCCTATGATTCTTTATGTCGTCAACATGGCGATGCATGTGAATGAACACAAGCCTTAAACCAACATTTGCACACCTTCTAACACACACTCACTACTACCCGCACACTCTAATATGTGACGGCTTTTGGTGTGGGTGTGGAGTGCGGTTGTGACTCTACTTCTAAACAATCGAATTACACTCGTATCCACACCTATCTCTACATCTGATCACTTCTTATTTCATCAAAAACTTATTAAATATGTAGGTCTTGAATAAGATGACAGAAAAATCCGAGCGCTTTACGGTTGAGTTGAAAAATACGCCGTACTCAGCAGTAAGTGTAGAAATTCATTTCTCATCTAACTGCAAGCAATCCAGGTTGCGGTAGCTTCGTAATTCACTCCTTTACTCCAAGAATACAATCTTAGATTGAAACCTAGTGTTGTCATATGTTCAGCTATGCCAGATATTCTTGCATCTCTGACTACAAAAGAATACAAAATAAAGTAGATAGATACAAAGAGCTAACAACTAGTCTATATTGTTTTTCGTTAATTTTATTGAGGGAAACAATAACCCTTGGTACTACATGAAACTGCCAACAAAAACTGACGTAAGCTACTACATTCTTGTCCGTACATTCTCCGCAAGACTCCACGGCTATTGGACCACCAACTTTACGTGAAAGTACGTCTGCATGCATTTACTAACTGTTATTATTTTTTAAGGCTTAGTTACTTACATTCATTACTAACGGTGAAGATTGCAAAATTGAATATTGTCAAGAGAAAGAAAGCGAATGACATCATGTGCATGATAGCATTTAAAACAACAATTTTTAGAATAAGTATAGGAAGTCGTTGTGAATATATTTGTGCTATGAATAGAAATCAAAGCTGCTTTTATGTAGGGTAACTAAACTGATAAACGTCATTTAAGATAAGAATAATTAACAGACTCTTAGGTGGAATTAGGTTTTCTCCAAGTCATCCAAGGCAAATCAAGAAGAAATTTCTTTCTACATGGGGTATGGATGTGGGTAGATGAGAGAATACTTTTCCATTATTCCGCATATCCATGTGACACATAGTCCGACAGTCACCATATCTAAACCCATATTCTCTGACAATGAACATCAAGATTTTCTAATCAACATTTGCAATGTCGATTCAGTCAAGAACAAATGTTACTGCGCGAAATGTAGCTGTTCAATTTTTCAAGCAAACGTGATTATATTCGAACAAACCACTGCGTAACCCATTTCAAAATAGCGCATCTATGCAATAAACAATTACCGTACGTCAAAATCAGGTTTAGTAATTTGCTTTTTCATATTCACTTTCATCGTATCGAATTGAACAAATATTAATCAATATTTGAAATCAAACGTACTTTCTTGTTGATGTTCAATAATGAACAATATTCGACGAGTTTGTTCATCAAAAATGGCCTGAATAGACTCAACTAATCATTCATTTTGTGTTTTTAACAGCAGTGTTTCATTGCTAAATTTGCTCGTATAAGGATCCATGTAGAGCATGACGTGATCGAGATCAATCGGTCCATATTGCCATGTAGCCAATACAAGTTTCGTTTTTACATCATAATTCATAGAACAAAGATTATGAACATTGGACAGGAGAAGAAATTCAGTAACAATATCATCCTTTTTATTCACAAGATTCAAAACAACTTTGATGAAATATGCATTGATGCCAGGTTTTTCAAATCGTGTTCGAACTTCAACAATGCAATTTTCTTCATAATCAAATACTCAACATTCATCATGTGAAAAAGGGGTCATTCATAAATGTTATCCATCATATTTCCCTTATCTTGAATCCCTCTCTTTCTTCATGTCATCAATCATAACTTTTCACAAACCTCCTCCACAGATTGTTAGGTTGAGTCATCGTTTGACTTATTGCCTGCTGGAGGAATACAGCAATAGTTCAGTCGTCAATTTCTTATAGACTTTCATTTAAATAATTCAAAACAGGCTGAGAGCCCGAGCCAGTATCTAACAAAGTGCATACATCAAACTTAACTGATAAATGTCCCCGGGCTTTATCGTCAGCAGTAGGGGTGTCACACTTACCGCTTACCAGGTAAGTGGTAAGTGTTTTAATCACCGAAAAATTATCGGTATGGCACTAATAAATGATTGTCTTAATTATTGATTATTTATTCTTGCAAAATGATCTTCACCATTTACCACTTGCTGGTAAGTGGTAAGTGGTTTTCATCCAATTGAAGACAGACCATTCACAACACAAAATTGATGATTCCACCATGAGCCTTTCGTGACCTTTTTGACTAACTAAATTTAATTTAGGTATGCACCAGTATAGTCCGACTAGGACTCAATCGCCGATTGGGTGCCGGTCCGATTGGGTTGCATTCTAACTGAGATATGCAATTCTGTGTCTAACATAAATACTGATTGGTATTTATAGAACACGAATCAGTAGGTATTAGCGCAGAATCATTAAGTGTGGATCCAGTACGTGGTAGAAGCTAACGAGGGAACCGTTCGAATTGATTCATCGCTTTTGAGCTCATGTTTTGCGGACATTGAGAGGATCTCTAGACCAGAATAACCTTAGAGGAATTCGGCCCAATGGTCTCCCTGTCTTGAGATATTGAATTTTCAAGTTCTTAAGTAATATAGCGTGTTTAATCATATATTACTGCATCATACCACGAACGAAAACGTATTACAAGCTAAACTTTTTCTGATAAATTTTTCTGATCATCAGCATATTATCCTGAAGTTCACCGACTTTTGCTTCATGTATCTAGCTTACAATAAATTTTTCATAAACTAAAACATCGTTACAGACACATCTGCTGCCCAGGCAGACAAACTTTTGAGAAAACACGTTTAAACGCACAAAAATTGACCTAAAATCAGCAAAAAGTGGGCGTTTTTGGATCACACTTGAGGTTCCCGACTGTGAGCCAAAAACGCTTATTTTTCGCCGTGTTTGTTCGTTTAAACGCGTTTTCAAACAATAAACGCGTTTACACGTATACGGAAAAGAGAAAAAGTGGTCGTTTTTCATACTCGAGATGCATGATCATGATTATAGTAATGTTTCTGGAGCTGGAAAAAGAAGACAACTTTTTTCTCTTTTTATATGCGTGTACATGCGTTTCTTGTCTGAAAACGCATTTAAACGCACAAAAAGGGCAAAGAATGGATGCTTTTGGCTCACAGTCGGGAACCGCGAGTGTGAGCCAGAAACGTCCACTTTTTGCCGATGTTAGACCAATTTCTGTGCGTTTAAACGCATTTTCTAAAAAGTTTGTCTGCTTGAATGGACGATATGAAATTTAAAAAAATGCGTACTACACACATTTCATCACATTCTGTTGTTGCACATGATAGCTACTGCGTTATGATTATCGTGATAAGCAAAAGCATGCTGTGATACACGTGGTTCGCGTGAGTCTTCGTTGTAAGATATTCCTTTTCCCTCAAATGTGTAACGAGAACGATGATTAGTTCTACCAGAATTGCAAAGCTTTCAGTGGATCAAGGGACTGAAAATGAAGAACTACGCCGTCTACGATCCCAAACAAATCCACGTGGGGAAGAAATAAATATTTCATTGTTAAAAGTAATTGACAATGTTTGCAACCGTACATCGTTCGAGCCCGATTCAGATGTGACTCTTGATTACGATGATGACGACGAATTTAGTAACTTTGAAGATGAAAGTACTGCTTCTGAAAACGAAAATCTTGATCCCAGTTTTAATGAGACTGCGAAAGCTGAAAAGCCTCCAATTAAACTGAACTTCAGTCTCGACTATATGGGAACAGCTATTGATTATTACGACGAGCGTGATTCGGAAAACAGAACAAAGCACAGGCGGAAGTCGACACAGCATCAGTTCAAATTCGGTACTCACCAACAAGATCTTGCCCACTTTCGTCATTACATCGAACAAGGTGGTACAAATCGAGCGAAGATACAGTTTAATGATTATTTTGTTTATGACAAGTTTGAAGAAGCTCGAGACGCTCTTCTCTCTGTACACGATCGGGATCTGAAACGATGGGTACTTCAAAAAGCTACTGAGGATTCTGTTCTTACATTTGAAGCATCTGGATATTGGCAGCGAGTCTTCAAAGATCGCCACCGTATTTGTTCGAGAAAACTCACGAAAACTAGTGACCCGTCATCATGCAGAAAATTCTAATGCTATCATTTCATCTGCTGATTTCTTTTTAGTCGATGTGAAATGAGAGATGAAGGACTATGAACCTGAACAAATTTTAAATACTGATCAGATTGGCCTGAAACTTGAACTTCAATTGACTAGAACACTCTGACATGAGGGTGAAAATGCTACGTTGGCTCGTGTGAAGTCAAAGAATACCACAACGCACTCTTAAACTATTCAAAAAAATGATATCTCTTGTTGGAAAACTCGTCGATTTCGTTTTTCTTTGCTTGAGGGAGCCAAAGCGGAAGATGAGCGACAGTGACTAGACCAAGTTCATGTTTCTTGTAGAATAAAATGATATGTCCTTTATTATATATCAAAAACACATTTTTTTCTGCCCCGAACATTGTTGTTACATACAGTTCTCCAGGGAAACTCACCATCTCATTTGTGAAATACTGGAGAATCACGTTTTTCGTCCGTTTCCTCCAGCGAACTTTCTCCTGCTGTCGGATTATTGGTTCGACCAGTGAAATTCAACTATATACTCTGGCTTCAAGGGATGTAAAAGACTAGAAATACCTGCTTATACTACATCGCGCATTCAACCACTCGAGGTTTATTTCAATAGACAATCGAAATTGATTGCTCGGCGTATTTTATATCATAGTCAACTCGATGATATTGCCATTAACTTATCTGAGCGAAACAATATAATACGCTTAAATTCTCTAATTCACAACCAGCTGCCCTCGTCTCTGCTCATATCTAGGGTAAAGTATTCATGGTTCACAACAGGTGACTTCGATCAACATTCAGGAGATTTCGAATCCATCAACAAAATTTGTTTTAATGTCGATGGTAGCTTTTGTCAGCAGTCGAACTGTCACATACTGTCCTTTATTCAATGCAGTTACTGCCGTAAATTTCTTTGCGTCGAGTATTTTGTCGAAGCTTATCACTATCATACATAAATATTTTCTATCGACCTCTTTGATGGCAACATTTCGAATATAACTTGTAGTACAAAAATAATTCAATGTGTAACCGCTGTCATGTATGAAGAAGACTGATGTGGGCTATAACAATAAAATAGTTTATCAGAAAACTTGGAGCAGTCATCAAATTCCGCAATGTTCAAAATTGCGGAATCACTTCCATCCAATTCCGGGAACTCCATCATCATTCAATATAAGAGACCTAATCGACATTGATCGAGTTCCGTAGATTCCTGGAATTCCGGGAACTAAATCCAAAAGGAGTTACTCGAAATTTAAAGGAATTCAGAGCAATTCCGGAATTAGAAACATTACCAGGAATTCCCAGCAATTCCAGAATTGGAAGAGGTTCCCAGAATTCCAATGAATTGCATTTCAATCGAATTCCCAGAATTCCGGTAATTACCGGAACTCGATCAATGTTGACTGGGTCTGTGCTGTAGCACGCTAATCGAGTTCTGGGAATCGGAGGGAATTGATTCCGGTGCGGAAGTGATTCCGTAATGTTCAACATCGCGGAATAGGATGTATTCTCAAAACTTTTAGCTTGCAATATGCTTTCGTTCGTGGTATGATGCAGTGATACACGATCAAAAACGCTATGTTATCCAAGAACTGGAAAATTCAATATCTCAAGACAGGAAGGCCGTAGGACCAAATCCTTTTAGAATTATTCTAGTCTAGAAGTCCTCTTGATATTCCCAAAATATGAGCTCAATAGCGGTGAATCACTTAGAACGGTTCCTTCGTAAGCCTGGTGCATACCTAAGTAGACCATCATGTGTTTTTCCTTCAGTCGCTTAGGTTGGATTATTTGAGGTGGCTTATCACTTGTTAACAATCATCTAGAAGTGGCCTCCTTATAAAGTAATGTCACACTTACCACTTACCATCACAGCCACTTACTAGGTAAGTGGTAAGTGTTGTAATTACCGGAAAATTATCGATATAGACCTCATAAATGATTATTTTAATTATTAATATTTATTCTTGTGTGGTAATCTATACCACTTACCACTTACCACTTTCTAGTAATGGTAAGTGGAATATGACACCCCTGTAATGTATTGCTCTCAGAAAAGTAATTTTCTTACAAAAAATGTCTTTGTTTTCAATAGAATCTTTTTTGTCAAGAATTCACTTTCTTTGGAGGAAGAAAGATCAAAATCATGCTATTTGTTAAAGTACGCACTTTAGCCTTTTCAATTACATATTTATCTCGATTTTCAATTTTTTGACGAAGTTCGACAGTTTTGAAAGATGAGGAGAGAGACATGAATGACTTTTAAAATCAAATAACATTATTTAGTTCTGAACTTACTGGAGAAAATAGCGTTCACAACATTCGAGATTTCAAATTTGACATTTTTTGAATTATATTTTTTTAGATAAAGTTATAGAATATTTAACTGAATGACATATAAGGCTCGTTCATAGGTAATGTTTCATAGCAAATGCCTTTTTCAATTTCAATGGGCTTGGCCTATATAGACTCTTATAGTGAAAATCTTTTATAGTGTCATTATAGGTGTGGGTGGGTGCGAATTGAAGAGATCTCCACACCCACACCCCTTTTGTTTGGAATATTTTTTCATGGATGAAGGTGGATGTGGTGCAGGAAGAAGCATTCACGTCTACATCGACGTTAAAACCTGCACGTTGTTTAGATGGGACTCCAAACAACTAGTAGATGCACTCCATAACCCAACATTCGGCTGCTTGCTGACTTTTTTCTGTTTCACTTCCGTTAAGTTGATACAGCACGTATCCCCCGTGCTTATGTTGGAATTTTCGAAAAGAAGAAGAGAAATCCTTTCTTGTTTTCTACACATGTGGAAAAGAAAAAGCAATTACCAATATGTGAATAGCTTATGATATACAACAATATGATGAAAGAAGAACGAAGCAGTCGCATTGTCAAGATATTTTTTTCTTTCTTTCTACTGGTTTTTTTTATTGATTGTTGCTCATGAAGTAAAGAGGAGGATGCAAGAAAAAAATAATTTGACTACGTCATTCGTAAAAGTGCAAAGTATTTAAGCTGTCTCGATAAATATTCACAAGAAGTAGGTGATTTTTACTTCCGAACGATAAAATATCATCAATTAATTGAAATTTTTGTTCAATTGAAAGAAGAAAGGTAAATAACACTTATATAATTCGACTAGGAAAGAAAAAAATTTCCTTGTCGCTGCACTCTTTTTATTGCACTAAAGCAATTTGAGTTTCATCACAAATCACATGAATAGTCATTCTCTTGTCTCTTTACTTTACACATATCATTGAAACCTTTATCGTTGTAATGTAACGGATAGATAAGAGTTAATGGCACTGCCAAGCCTTTTGATTCTATTTCGGTCAGGTTTCATCACTAGGATTTCATCTTTTCCCCCAAAGACTTTCTGTGATATTTTACTCAAAACATTATCATTTACCAAACAAATACTTTTCCTGCCATTCTCAGTACACTATACCTTTAAATAATAAACTTACACACAACTGGCAGTTTTTTTAACTTTTCTTCAAAGAACATTTTTTTTATCTTACTTTAGTTTTGCCTACATCAGAACTCATTTGTCAGCAGTGTTGAAATATCTGAAAAATTCCCTTTATAAATCATCAAATTTTAGAAACTGCAACTAAACAAAGAAGAATAATTTTAGAAAATATCGCAATTACTATATACTCTTAAAAAGAGTGTACAGAACTGTACATGAAAAACAAACAGAAATTTCTGACATTTCCCAGTAGATGAAAAGTTCATGTTCAAGCAGCTCCAGTAATTACAGATATTGCTATATTTATTCGAGATAGATATCAATATAGTTTAATAGAAGAAAAAAATAAGTCATCTCCAATAAAATATTGGTTATTTTATAAGTTACACTGAAACTTACATAATTGTTAAAATTTCCCAATAGCTTCCAAAATTTCTTATAAAAAGGAAAGACAATAGGGCTTTCCTCTTATTACAGAAATACATTGATATGTTCATGAAATATTTTGATAGAAAGTTCCGTAATTACTAAAAACTGCTAGTAATTTCCTAATTTTTAAAAATTGTGAAGGGCTGAAACGCTTTTGTTTATGATTGGTTTTTATAAAATTTCCGTATGTTAAGTAAATTTTTAGGTATTTTCACATTTAGTATACGGATGAGTTTCCACAAATTCTTGGAGATTACTTATAACTTCAGTGTGTTAATATCTATTGAGTACGATGCACTCGTGAAAGTTTCGTTAAATACAGCAAATTTACTTTATTGTAAATCTTAACTGGACTCAGAAAATCTTTTGGGGTAAAAAACAAGTCTGTGCGACAAAAACTGATCGAAATAGAAATGAAAGCGTCGGCCCTAGAAAACTCAGCGTGAAATGTGAGTGTAGATGTAGAACATGCATTGTCTGTTGATGTATGCATGTATGTCTTGAACTAGAGAGAACCCGTGCCCCATTCTAATCGAAGTCTCACAGGATTAATCAGTTTAGAACTCTGACTGATCTTGCTAAAATCCTTGTTTGATGTATTCAATAATCTTGATTGTCATGGCCTTCAGCCATGGTACGTCATCTTTGAAATGTATGTTTACACTTTTGAGTCAGGATTCCTTGAGTCATGAGCATGGGATGCTTGACTCAGGAGTCTTGACTCACTTAGAACTATATATGCCCATGTATCTTTTCGAATGTGTGTGTGTCGTCCCTTCTTCATCATCTTGATACTCCCTACTTAGTTTATATTCGGTTCAAACACATTTCCTGGATTTATAACAAAAGGATCATAAAACAAAGATTTAGTTCAGATCTTGACGGAAGACCGATAATATGTTATGAAAATCCTAGCTGCTATTTCTCTCACGATTTTATTCAAAAAAGTAAAAACATTGACAGTAAAAGTCAATGGCACAATTATTTTATGTTCAGTCAAAATGAAATCAATTAATAGAAGCCTAAATGTAGTTTGTTCAACATGAAAACGAAAATCATTCATCGAATAATTTTTAATAAAGATCAATTACTTTTCTTTAGTTATGATTGATCCATAATACGTAATAGTAAACGATAAACAAATAATTTCAATTAAATGGTACTAAGTCTGGTTTAATATGAAAAGATAAGTTTGGCTGTTTAGTCGTAACATTTAAAACATTACAGACATGTTCATATAATGAGCTTAGTATATGACAGACGTAGCATACAAGATTACTAAACATTTACACAAACTAAAATTCAACAAAAAAGAATTAGTGCCATTACAATATGCTTGATTCAAGCTTCGCCTATTGGCCATGAACAGGCCAATCTAGTTCATTTGTTGCCAGGTGTGGTCTGCTTTCTTTCATTTAGCTTTCTTAATCGTCTTTCTACAACGGTATCTGTTCACTTATCAGCTTTCCTGTAGTTTCTCTCTTTTGACTCTTTCATTGCTTGGGTTTTTTCCTCATGATTGCTTCGTTTTCGTATGGGAAGAGTTTATAAACACCGAATAAATTGATATATAATACTTTTGCTAATCCATCATTATTATATCAATCAAGAAGGAGAAACAAACTCAACATTTCGAATAAATCGTAGCTTAGTTTGTCAGTGATGCTTTGGCATAGGAAGCAATCAGTTAAAATTTACAGATCAAAATCCTTTCTTTTAGAATTCAATGATGGATCAAACTTCAACTAATCTGCCAGACATTGTACCAATAACTCAATCACTGGAAATAATTAATATTGATCCAACATCAACCAACAATTCTCAACAACAACACATTGATGTTCAGCTAAAACAATTTATTCAAAAGCAACTTGTCTTATTATTACATGCATATAAATGTCAACAAGGTGAAAAAAACACTATTCATGGCGAAGCAGCACATCCTAGTGCATGTACATTACCACATTGCAGTACCATGAAAAATGTTCTACAACATATGACGAACTGTAATGATTATAAAACATGTACATTTACTCATTGTGTTACTTCACGTCAAATTATATTCCATTGGAAAAAATGTAATAATTCACAATGTTCTATATGTCAACCACTTAAAACACCGCCAACATTAGATAAATTAAATCAAACACCAAATAATAATAATAATAACAATCCAACAACAACAACATCAATAACAATGAATAAAGAATGGCAAAGATGTATTACACAAGAAATGCGCCATCATCTTGTACAAAAAATTATAACAACACTTACACCAATAACTGACACAGGTACTATGGATGATGAACGCATTATTAAGTTAGCTAATTATGCTCGACGTATTGAAAGTGAAACATATGAAACAGCTAATAACCAAGAAGAATATTTTCATATATTAGCTGAAAAAAATTATAAAACTCAAAAAGAATTAGAAGATCTGTAAGATCTTAATCGCACTTATACTTTATTTGTATACTTGTATTTATGTATATATGTCTTTACGCAACAACGTAACGCTATATATAGAGTGATGATAGGAGTTGAAAATTTTTTATAAACAATAAACAAGGAAAACTCCATAGAACAATATGAAAGACACAATAATAGAACGAAATGAAAAATTCCAATATATATGAAAGAAAAGGGAAAAATCCTTGAAACATGACTAGCAGCAAGATGAAAGAAGAAGAACATACGTGAATAGGTATAATCATATAAATAAATAGGAAAAATTCTTATGACCACATCTGAAGCAGATATGGGTCATAACAAGATTGTCGAGAAAAAAGGGTGTGAATATGGATCGGTGGATGAAGAGGATATACAACCCACATCCACAACCTCATCCACACCGGCCACACGCCGACACCCACACCCACTCCAAATCGAGATATTTCGAAATATATTCATTCCACTATCGCTCAACATCGACATATGCGGCCATAGATTCGAAGTCTTTTCTGAGTTGAAAAGACTATTTTTACCTTTACTCATCAACGCTTAATCATGTTCGTTCAACGAAGTATAGTTTCAGCATTTGTTGTCGTTCCATCTTACGGATACTGGAATTTTGGTGATCCTTCGTGTGATTGCGCATAACGGTATTCACATGATCAACATGTGGCCTCGATAATTAGAACTTGTGATGGTCTGAAAGAATCAGAATGCTCTAGAAATGGCTTCATGTTTCGAATTTTTGTTTCCACCATTGGGAATGGCAATGGAAATCTTATATTGAATCTTTCACCCTCTATTCGGCAGTCATTTAGAGAAAATTACAATGGACTGGATGAAATAGGTGAACAATTTTCAAATCAAATCGGACTTCTCGAACAAATTGATTTGCTCGTTTTATGAACGAATTAGCAGATGGCTAATATTCACGAATCATTTCATTTTTAGTATTTATATAACTTCCTGTAATCTGTAATAAAGCTTCATTAATACCAATGAAACCACATGAATATTACTTTCTCTTCATTCAAATCTTGTATACTATTTTCCTTGGTTGCTAAGTCAAATATATTGAATCGGATTAAATTCATTAAAATTATCTTTAAATGAGAATTTAATTTTAATAATAGATTGTCCTTATTGATAAATACTCTTTGCAATTTTTTTTTTTTGATAATCCCTTCGTCATGTTTCATGTTCTAGTGTCATTTTCACAAAAGATATAGATAAATAATATTTGTGGTAAATCTTGCACAGTCGATAAAACTGCCTTTCCCAACTTTCTAGAAACAATACAGAGAATCTTTTCTGTGTGAATAGAATGAATATACTTCAAACATGCATCTACATAATTGAATATGACCATCAAATGAATAATTTTTTTAATTTGACTTTCGTATCAATATAACTAGACTAATGCGAACTCTCCAAAGTTTCCCTCAGAAGAAAGAACGATTGTACTAGTAAAAGACGTTCTTTGAAACTGAGGTTGTTGCTAGTCTGAGACATTCATAAAGTCTTGCCAAGTAGAAAGCAATCTTAATGTGTAAGATTTATTACTACCATTTTTTTACACCTCTCAAGAGATTTATGATTATAATAATGTGCCAAAATTTTATGAGATTCTCTGATAGCTTATCAGTGAATTACATTGTACATGATAGAAGTCCAAACAAGTCGATTTTTCGTAAGTATAGTCTATTTTGATTGTAAGGCAGATGAATCGATCGATGCGGATCATTTCTAGATATTATTCATAAGCTGAACTATACAATCTAAAGATAAACACTTTTATTTACTTATCTAATAAATGGTAACTTATGCTCTTTGTATGCTGTAACTTTTCTCATGGGCAGTATATTGAGAAACAATCTTATGTTAGTATCATGCACGTAAAAAATGATTGAAATGCTTTTTAAAAATGAATATTTATTTAGTATTTAGTTGAATTGAAGTAGCTGTAACAGAGTTATGCAATGAAGTTGCAACTTCATCAATCCTGTTTGACGTACTAATTTCATCAAATTTGTTGGTGATGATGTAATTACGCCGTATTTATATGATGAATCTTCAACTTTGATATTGGTATTTATTGAAGTTACTTTGCAAATGCTAAGTACTTAGTTGAGTAGACAATTTATAACTTGGCTATTCTACTGCCATAATGTATGAACAAAATAATAAATTTTTCTGTGATAAATATATATTTAAGAGGAGATGATACAAATAAAATTATCATGTAGTACAAGGCAGACTATTGAAGGTCAATGAAAAATCGATTTATAGAGAAAGTTCAAACCAATGAACTATTGTGAAAAACAATTAAAATATATTTATTTATTATAATCTAGTTATTTTGATATTATTCCCTTAAATGAGTACAATGTGACTTAACTTTATAGGATTATTCAAAATATTATTAGCATATACTTTACAATAATTGATATAAAAATGATTAGATTTTGTTGAGAAAAGTTTTATCATGATTTAGTTTTAGTTATGTTCGAAGAAAATAATCTCTTACTAACTTACTCATCATCTTAACGTTTGATTAATATTTGAATTGAGGATTTTAAANAAAAAAAATGCGTACTACACACATTTCATCACGTTCTGTTGTTGCACATGATAGTTACTGCGTTATGATTATCGTAATAAGCAAAAGCGTGCTGTGATATACGTGGTTCGCGTGAGTCTTCGTTGTAAGATATTTTTTTCCCTCAAATGTGTAACGCGAATGATGATTAGTCCTACGAGAATTGCAAAGCTTTTAGTGGATCAAGGGACTGAAAATGAAGAACTACGTCGTCTACGATCCCAAACAAATCCACGTGGGGAAGAAATAAATATTTCATTGTTAAAAGTAATTGACAATGTTTGCAACCGTACATCGTTCAAACCCGATTCAGATGTGACCCTTGATTACGATGATGACGACGAATTTAGTGACTTTCAAGATGAAAGTACTTCTTCTGAAAACGAAAATCTTGATCTCAGTTTTGATGAGACTGCAAAAGCTGAAAAGCCTCCAATTAAACTGAACTTCAGTCTCGACTACATGGGAAAAGCTACTGATTATTACGATGAGCGTGATTCGAAAAACAGAACAAAACACAGGCGGAAGTCGACACAGCATTGGTTCAAATTCGGTACTCACCAACAAGATCTTGCCCACTTTCGTCATTACATCGAACAAGGTGGTACAACTCGAGCGAAGATACAGTTTATCGATGATTTGTTTATGACAAGTTTGAAGAAGCTCGAGACGCTCTTCTGTCTTTACACGATCGGGATCTAAAACGATGGTTACTTCAAAAAGCTGCTGAGGATTCTGTTCTTACATTTAAAGCATCTGGATATTGGCAGCGAGTCTTCAAAGATCGCCACCGTATTTGTTCGAGAAAACTCACGAAACTAGTGATCCGTCATCATGCAGAAAATCCTAATGCTATCATTACATCTGCTGATTCCTTTTTAGCCGATGTGAAATGAGAGATGAAGGACTATGTACCTGAACAAATTTTAAATACTGATCAGATTGGCCTAAAACTTGAACTTCAATCGACTAGAACACTCTGACATGAGGGGGAAAATGCTATGTTGGCTCATGTGAAGTCAAAGAATACCACAACGCACTCTTAAACTATTCAAAAAATGATATCTCTTGTTGGAAAACTCGTCGATTCCGTTTTTCTTTGCTTGAGGAAGCCAAAGCGAAAGATGAGCGACAGTGACTAGACCAACTTCATGTTCCTTGTAGAATAAAACGATATGTCCTTTATTATATATCAAAAACACTTTTTTTTTCTGCCCCGAACATTGTTGTTACATGCAGTTCTCCAGGGAAACTCACCATCCCATTTGCGAAATACTGGAGAATCACGTTCTTCGTCCGTTTCCTCCAGCGAACTTTCTCCTGCTTTCGGATTATTGGTTCGATCAGTGAAATTCAACTATGTACTCTGGCTTCAAGGGACATAAAAGACTAGAAATACCTGCTTATACTACATTGCGCATTCAACTACTCGATGTTTATTTCAATAGACAATCGAAATTGATTGCTCGGCGTATTTTCGATCATAGTCACCTCTATGATATTGCCATTAACTTATCTGAGCGAAACAATATAATACGCTTAAATTCTCTAATTCACAACCGGCTGCCCTCATCTTTGCTCATATCTAGGGTAAAGTGTTCATGGTTCACAACAGATGACTTCGATCAACATTCAGGAGATTTCGAATCCATCAACAAAATTTGTTTTAATGCCGATGGTAGCTTCTGTCAGCAGTCGAACTGCTACTTACTGCCCTTTATTCAATGCAGTTACTGCCGTAAATTTCTTTGCTTCGAGTATTTTGTCGAAGCTTATCACTATCATACATAAATATTTTCTATCGACCTCTGTGATCGCAACATTTCGAATATAACTAGTAGTACAAAAATAATTCAATGTGTAACCGCTGTCATGTATGAAGAAGACTGATGTGGGCTATAACAATAACATAGTTTATCAGAAAACTTTGAGCAGTCATCAAATTCCGCAATGTTCAAAATTGCGGAATCACTTACATCCAATTCCGGGAACTCCATCATCATTCAATATAAGAGACCTAATCAACATTGATCGAGTTCCGTCGATTCCCGGAATTCCGGGAACTAAGTCCAAAAGGAGTTACTCGAAATTTAAAGGAATTCAGAGCAATTCCGTAATTAGAAACATTACCAGGAATTCCGGAACTGGAAGAGGTTCCCAGAATTTCAATGAATTGCATTTCAATCGAATTCCCGGAATTCCGGTAATTACTGGAGCTCGATCAGTGTTGACTGAGCCTGCGCTGTAGCACGCTAATCGAGTTCTGGGAATCGGAGAAACTTATTTCCGGTGCGGAAGTGATTCCGTAATGTTCAACATCGCGGAATAGGATGTATTCTGAAAACTTTTAGCTTGCAATTTGCTTTCGTTCGTGGTATGATGCAGTGATACATGATCAAAAACGCTATGTTATCCAAGAACTGGAAAATTCAATATCTCAAGACAGGAAGGCCGTAGGACCAAATCCTTTTAGAATTATTCGAGGCTAGAAGTCCTCTTGATATTCCCAAAATATGAGCTCAATAGCGGTGAATCACTTAGAACGGTTCCTTCGTAAGCCTGGTGCATATCTAAGTAGACCATCATGTGTTTTTCCTTCAGTCGCTTAGGTTGGATTATTTGAGGTGGCTTATCACTTGTTAACAACCATCTAGAAGTAGTCTCCTTATAAAGGAATGTCACACTTACCACTTACCATCACAGCCACTTACTAGATAAGTGGTAAGTGGAATATGACACCCCTGTCTGTAATTTTCGCAATAATTATAGAAGTTTGTGGAGCGTCGAATTTTAAAGTAAATTGCTTCAGTTGGGTCTCTGAGAAGGACTCTGGTTCTCGCATGCTTAGATTAATTGCAAAGAGTACTTTCTTCAACCAGTAAATCAAACTTTGGTATCTTCAAAAGGCCAAAAAGTATCGGTTTCATATTTTTTTTACTACGACCTGGCACCAGTCTTTCATCATCGATTATAGAAGAAGACTATTGATAAAACTGATCAAAACAAGTGATTCTTACCAGAAAATGTATTGAAATGTGATTACGGGAGATAGTCTAATTTAGCCCAAACTCAGGAGAGTACGAAACAATGAAAAACACAGACAGAAAAGAAGTAAAAAATTGAGCAAAGAAAGTATTTTTTTGTCACTAACAAACGCCTTCATTGTTTACTCTGTACAAAAACACATTGCTGTCGAATGAAAAAACGAAGTATGACAGGCAGACAACGAGCCACTTTCTTTTTCTTTTTTTGAGCTTCAACCAAAGTAAATAAAAGGATTATTTCTTCAAAATAGAGAGTAACTGGTGGAAACTGAAGCGACTGCCTTCTATTTCGTTCATAATTCTTTGATAGAAAGTGTTCGAAGTTGACTTAGTGAGTGAATTCACTGCGTAGTTCTTACTCAGAACCGCATGCATAAGTTAAAGTTCATTCATATTTTCCTTCTCGACTCTATGGATGTGGGTGTCAGTGTGGCTGTGTGACTGCGGGTGTGGGTGTCGGCTATGCAATGTATGAGTGAAGTATGTGGGGTAAGGGACGCTTGATACCCACACCCACAACCACATCCTCTTAATAAGAAGAATTCAGTCAAAATTCTCCTGATATTATTCAATTACAAACAGAATTCTGGAGTATAGAAAATATCATGTCATGTTTAGTATTGTCAGATTCTGAGTTTTGTTTGATAAAAATTCTGCAGTTGTCTTTTTTCTATCATTTAAGATCTTTCATTCACTTTTTGACCCAGTTTTATTTTATTTTATATAATTGTTTTCATATATTATTTTTGAGACATTCAATGAATTAAAAAAGAACGCATTAATTACTTTTTGATACATTGAATTTGGTATTCCTTGTTGTCATCATAGTTCTAGTGAACCACTTTATATTGGTGAACAACTTGTACCTTTTCTTAAGATTTATATGCCTCATTTAAATACATAGCGCCTCTAATGACCAGATAATTTTCCTTGAACAACTGGTTAGTTTATTTTAAATAGAAGAAAATTAGTTACACAATAGTTTGACAGATATTTGTATGTCAATGTGAATGAAAACTTTCTTTTTTGAGATTTAGAGAAACAATTGTATTTATATTAATTGAATATATGGGTGAATTCGTGGGGTTTCTATCGGGTTTGTGAGAGAAGATTTCTTTTCTAATGATTTTAACATTCTATTGTCATTACATGTAAACTCGTCAAAAAACGATCAAAGGTAACAAAAAAAAACATTTTTTGGTACATAAAGCTTGCGGGGATATATAGGTCATTTTTTAGAAACAACTTAATATATTTGTCATTCAGTACATTCATGAGTCTCAACCACGTTTCAAAATGATGACATTTTCAGCATCTCTAGAGCTTTTAATTCTAAGCATTTTCATAAAAAAGTTTTTGTTTTATCGAAAGTAGACTGAAAACACCATAAGTACTGAAGGAAGCTATCAAAACAATTCTTCAAAGGTTCATGAAAAAAATTATTCTTTGAGTTTTTCGGTTTGTCACTGCTTAGAGTGTTTTCAGTCTATTTCCCACAAAACAAAAGCTTTTTGAAAAAAAATTACCAAAATTCTTAGAATTAATAGTTTTACAAACGCTGAAAATTTCATCATCTTACAATGTGGTTGGGACTCATGCATATATTCAATGACAAATACACTGAGTCGGTTCTAAAAAATGGTCTGGATGTTCGCAAACTAGGGGTGTGGATGTAGGATGTGGGGGTGTGATTTTGGGTGATAGTAAGATTCCTTCCCACACCACATCCACACCCAAATTAGATTCATTTATGAATGTGAAAGAAACAATACCACTAATGTTCTCTACAAAGCATTGTCACAAAACATTCATAAAAGGATTAGTATAGAATAGTTGGTTCAAAAAATACACAGTATTTGACAAGTTATTGAACTAATACTCCGATTATGAACGATCTATTAAAATTAATATCATTCAAAATATGGCATTCTAAATAATTGAGACAACAAATAATTATAGTGAACAGCAGAAAAATATAAATTAACTTCAAGAAATTTTCATAAGTGGAAGCACCCAAACACGTATGATCGATGAATATATTGCAAAAACAAAGCTATCCAATAAAACTACAACAAACGAAAATGATAAAAAAAGAAAACCAAATACTGAATGCCAATTGCCATTTGAACATGGACTAGGAGTACTAAAACGAAAATTAGAACAAATAAAAATAAAAATATTTGTTTCCTATCCTAATCAACTCGCAATAGGAGTTACGGACCTAGTTTAACAAAAATCCAGATTGAATTTTTTTGAGTAACATGCAAATAGAGCGCTTTATAATGGCCAAACAAAATATGCTTTAAATAAAGAAATATCACAGTCAGAACCAATAATTAAAAACTACTACATTTAATTGAATTCGAAGATTGCAGAACCTCATTAAGATAATTCATATCAATACGCATCTGCTTTGCATAAACAATTTGTCATTGAGAATGAAATTCGTTGGAAAAACCGACGAATCAAAGAATAAATTTATTTCATTTCACTATCGTGCCGTCTCATTATCACATGCTTAATATCAGAAAGAAAATATGAAAAAAGTAAAATAATAAAGAATTAATACATTCATTTACAACATCTGAAGAAGATAAAGCCAATTATGAAAACTTTCTGTCATTACTTTATTCAAATATATATTACATAAATAACATGATCAATTAACATTATTTTCTTTTTATTTTAGTTTTAATTTCCTGAATGAAGATATACAAAAATAAATATACATAATGAAAACTGAAAATATTTAATCAATTAAAGTTAAAATTTCCAACCAAAACAAAAACAAGGTTTGTTTACATGATATTCACATCATTATTAAGCGCACATTGTGACGCACATTTTTTGTGTATTAGTATCGTATTTGTTCGAAGGACGGATAAAAGAACAAGCAAAAAAAAGATAAAATTTTCAAGCAGGGACAAGAAGGTATTTTCTAAGAATAAGCTGACCATAGCTGGGGTGCATTTTGATGAATAATTGGTTGTTGTTGGATGAGTATTGTATGTTTTTAGGAAGGGGAAATAAGAGAACAAGCAAAAAAATGGAAGATTCCCAACGAAGAAAAACAAAATGTGGTGAGACAATATCATCATCGTTAACAAGAGCTTAGTTTGATGCTCATTGGCTATCTTGTATAGGGGTACCTTTTGGCGGTACAAACGAAGAATTACAGAACAAGCAAAAAAAGGGTATATTCCCCTGGAAAAAAAGAAGGTACGTGGGAAACTATGGTCATCATTTTTCGCGACACGGTTGGATGCGCGAGGTAAAAGAGATTCTTCAAGTATAAATACTCCAGATTATGTTTTAGTTGAAACACAGAAGAACGTCGACAATAAGTGGTATTCCAATCGCATCCCAGCAATATTCTTTACCAATACAACAAGTAAACGTACGTAGAAATGAAGCTATGGTCTCTTTAGATCTTTTTAGTAATAGGTTCCGACGAGACTTTTCTTTGCTAAAGTAGTGCCACTTAATATGTGTAATATTATTTTCTTACCAGGGTATTTACTGTCTGTAGACAAAAACATTTCAAGATGCTTTACGAAATGAGCAGCAGTGATCATCTACTGTAAAATTAATCGCCTCACAAAGAGTCTTTACTTATTATTGTCACTTTGGTTTGTGATTTACACCTTATAAAATAAGCTGTTCATAGTTCTATTTTTTAACAGATTGAAGAGATTTGGTCTCGGGAAAAATCAAATAAAATGCTACATGGAAAATAAGTTTTTCATAATGTTTTAGAGAAACGGTTCTCGTTCAGTTTAGGAGCAACGCATTACCTAAAATCTTCTGTATAATAAAGAATGAGGATAAATGAATCATTTGTCTTTAGAAAATAGAGATAAGTAAATCATTTGTATTTAAAAAATAAAGATACAATGTGGGTGTAGGTTGTGAGGTGTGAGTTAAGGGACGCTTAGTACCCATACCCACATTCTTTTGGGTTTTCAAGATAACTAAATAATCTGAAATCTTTGCATTTAGCCATAACCGTATATTTTAATTTTAAAAAAATCCATTCTTGTACTGCATTTTGCATGAATCAATGAATATAATTATGGTAGCGAAAAAAGAAATTTGCTAAATTGTTTATTGCTATTGTTAGATTGAAGATCTCGCATTGCAATTGCTTAACGAATTCCTCTGTTGCTAACAAATCTTCATGACCGGCTTGTAGTTTTTTACGTCGAATGGCAAGGCTGCGCGATAATATTCTGGTGCAGTATTCAAATCGCCTTTTGCTCGATAACCAGACTAAGGTTCATCAATGTAGTAGCTGTATCCGGATGATCCGGACCGACTGTAATTTCTCTCATATGTAATGCCTGATTCAAATAATCGAATGCGTCTGGTAAATTGCCTAAATGGCGATGAACTTGGCCCATATTATTGAGTATCCGAGCGAGATCACTATGCTCTTTCTCGACATATATCTGTCGATAGAGATTCAAAGTTTGTTGATAAAGCAATAATGCTTGAGCGAATTTTCTTTGACTACATTTTACATTTGCCATAGAATTATAAGTATTTGCAATGTCTGGATGTGTATGAACCAAAGTTAATTCATAGATTCGTCAAGTTCGATTCATATACTCAATTGCTTGATCATAATGTCCTTGTGAGCGAAGAACAACGGCAATAGTAAACAGTGTTCGCGCAAAATCAGGATGCGTAGGAAGTAAAATGCATTCCTGAATATTTTTCACTTCTTGTAATGCGTTAAATGCTTCATCCCATCGTGCTTGTTTCATATAAACATATGCAATATCTCGTGTACTTTTAGCCATATCAGGATGATCATCGAAAATGCCTGCTGCTCTCTTAGCTTCTTTTGCTTGTTGATATAGATGGAGAGCTTCGTCATAGTGACCCATTTTAACCTTCACTGTACCCATGTTTGAAATAAAATATCCTAAATCGTCATGGTTTGGGAATCGTTCAAGCATATCGACTGCTTGTTGAAAGACATTTAGTGTTTCTACAAGTTTATCAGCTCCCATGAGTATCACACCTTTGTTATTAATTGAGAATGCTATATTATAAGTTAGTTCGGATTCTTGCTGCTAAAAAGCAAATGCTGAGTTAAACGACTTAATCGCTCGAGTAAAATCACCTTTATTAAACCAGGTATGACCAATATTGTTCGTGGCAATACTGCTAACGATTCGTACTTCAATGGACGCACCATCTAAATGAGAACAGTTACCCGTGAATTTATTTCAGTATGAAATGGTTTGTTTTGCTCAGATCTGAGAGAAAGTTCTTTCAACTCTGCTGGCAATTTTATAAACCAATTAAAATGATAGATTTTGTTGCAAGAATAAATAGTAGAATATATTTAGGGTGTCGATGTGAGTCAGAGATGCTGAATGGGTTGGGTTAGCAATGGTACCTATTGGGTTGGATCACTCATGGGTTAGCTCTAATCTAAACCAGTAAGTTGGAAAAGCCATTTTATAAATTTCAAACCTGATCCACCCATCAAAATTTCAGTAGCGTCAAACTTGAAACTTGAATTCAATTATTGAAAAGTTGTTTCAAGTATTCAACTATTCAATTATTGAATACTTGATGTTCAACTATTCAAGTATTCAATCATAACATTATTGCTTTTTGGACCAGTCCCTTCGCCGCACCCACGCCTGATATCGTGATGTGTGTGTTTCTCTATGATCTTTTTCCTCAGTATCTTCTACAATAGCAGCTAATTTAAATGTTGAATCTAGATCAAAGAGAGTTTCTTCTTCTTCGTCAAATTGACTGAAACAGCTAATATCAGCATAAACAATATGTTCAACATCAGCATAAACAATAATTTCATAGATAACTTCAATCTGAAATGGAAATGTAATAAAGTCGTTTCCAAACTTTTTATAATCTTTTTGCTTTACTTTATTGAGAACTTTTGTGCCGCTTGAACAAAATCGCTCCGCTACTTGACGATCACATGAAATGGACAAGAACCCACGCGTTGAGATTAGATCACCGATGCCTATTTCTTTTCGCAGTTTTTCAAATTTATCTCGGTCCATGCGAACTCCTCGGTAACAAATTACTCCATTGATGGGTCGTGGTGTGTCTTCGAGCAATTTGCACAAATCAACAATACAATAGCGTAGAGAAAACAAAGTATCAAGGTCGAGAGCACGCATTGCTTTATTAATGATATCAGAAATGAAACTAGGTCTGGTATACCACCACAGTGCATGATCTGGTTCATAAGTGTTTACGAACTTAAGCAAATTTTCCTGTTGTGTAAGATTATCACTGTAATACTCGCGAAATCTTTCTATCATTTCACTTTTAGCTTCATCAGATTTTTGAAGTCTTCCAATAACGTTTCGAAATATGTGAAACCAAACAAAACTTGCTGTTTCTGTATTTAAATTTCGAAAAGATTGCTGCTCCTGATGGTAGACATGGGCTCGTTCAAAAGAACTCAACACATTAGATATATCACTTATTAATTCAAAAGGAGAGTCTGAGACGCAATGAATTTTTGGTCTGGAACTAAAACATGTCTGTTTTGTTTTATCGAAACCAATGATAAAGTTGTGTGCACATCAGAAGCTATACTGAGGAGCAGCGGCTCTTCAGTAACTGATGCAGCTACAATAAGAAATATTAAGAGACATTTGTCACGATGCAATTTCTTTACAGTTGCTTCACATAATTGAGTATCGGTGATAATCATAAGATTAAAATCCATCGTACGCAAAAGCTTTTCGGTTGTGTCATTTGAATGCGCCGATAGATCACACCATACGAGACGAGTAGTATTTGCTGGAATTCGAGAGTTGAGTCATAAAACATCAGGTTCATCGATCGATCGAAGGAAAGTAGGCGAAATGCGATTCATAATAATAATAAAGTACAGAAGAATAGCATCAACTGTAATCAAAATGGATGGAAGAATATGGTATGGACGATAAAAGCAATTGTTTTCAGAAATATTATCACGGAGACAAAAGAAAAAAAAAGAGCATTAAACTATGTCGTCAATTGATCTTCTATTCACTTCTTTGTTTTTTTTTGATTTACTGATATTCTATGTGAGCAGTGATAACAAGTAAGTAAATAAAAGCTTCATTTTAATGTACAGTTTGGAGGGCTTGATGCGTTACTAATTTTCAGTGGTAAACGTATTATTCTTTTTTTCAAGCGAATATTCGATTCTAAATGAAGTAGATATAGGACGTGTTCTGCTTAAAACAGCATCAGATGGAAATTATTCGGGGTGTGTGCGTCGATGCGGGTGGAGGATGAGTTTTGTTTTTACCAAAGCCTACACCTTTCAATCAGCGTCATTATTGAGATTGCTAAATTTTTATGGAAATCATACACGTTTTCAAAAAAAAAAGAGGCAGGATGTGGGTGTAGCGTTTATTTTGAGCAGAGGATGTAAATGTGGAGTGTGAGTGTAGGCTTAGCTGTTCATCTGACCTACATCCCACACCAACAGCCACACCCCACCATCTAAAAATCAAATTTTTGATAACGCTAAAGTGTGTTCGGCCGTCCGTTTACACGATAATTTTTAAAAGGAGAGTCCGATTGCGATTGAATTTTCTACACAGTTCAGTCTTAACAACATCTCGGTCGAGTTCGAAGATGAGCATGATTGGCCGAGCTGTTCCTGAGTTATTGCAAAAATACTCATTTTTCCCTATGGCTTCATATGCGAAAATCGACCTATCCCCGATTTCGTAAACAACTTTTCCTATCATAGTCAACTAAAACCCCAACTATTATATACCATTCGATAGAGAATTTCACAAGCTACAAAATTGTATATAAAACACAAAGAAACAAGAAGATTAACTCAACGATTGCACAGATAACTAAGCGGAAATCGGTTCTGTTTTCGTCCACACTCTAATTGATCCACACTTAGAGCTCAATCTTCTGATCACAGAGATGATACTTTGAGGTTTTCTAGACTGGAGAACTCGAATCTGTACTCCACTTACCTCGAAATCCTATTGGTTAAGGGGTAACCACTAGAAATCAAGTGATAGAAAAAAACGACTTTCTTAGGGTAAATCAAGACGACAAGTTCGAATCTGAGCTGTATTCGCCCCCAAGTCATAT